>JAUMJL010002491.1:0-15558 GCA_033558185.1 Dromococcyx pavoninus | reverse complement strand
GGTAATTGGGGGATAATTAAGGGAGGTAATGGGGGGTATTAAGGGGGGTAATTAGGGGCAATTAAGGGAGTAATTGGGACAATTAAGGGGGAATTGGGGCAATTAATGGGGGAATTGGGGCAATTAAGGGGGAATTGGGGTAATTAGGGGCAATTAAGGGGGAATTGGGGCAATTAAGGGGGAATTGGGACAATTAAGGGGGGAATTGGGGCAATTAATGGGGAAATTGGGGCAATTAAGGGGGAATTGGGGTAATTAGGGGCAATTAAGGGGGGAATTGGGGCAATTAAGGGGGGAATTGGGGCAATTAAGGGGGAATTGGGGCAATTAAGGGGGGAATTGGGGCAATTAAGGGGGAATTGGGGCAATTAAGGGGGAATTGGGGCAATTAAGGGGGAATTGGGGCAATTAAGGAATTGGGGCAATTAAGGGGGGAATTGGGGCAATTAAGGGGGAATAATTGGGGGGCAATGAAGGGGGTAAGTGGGGGGCAATTAAGGGAGATAAGTGGAGGGTAATTAAGGGGGTAACTGGGGCAATTAAGGGGGTAATTGGGGCAATTAAGGGGGTAATTGGGGAAGATGGTTAATGAGAGAATCAAAGGAGAGGAGTAATTAAGGAGGTAATTAGAGACAAGAGAATAATAGTGGGGAGATAATTAAGGAGAGTAATTAAGGTAGTAATTAGGGACAGGATAACCAAATGGGTTGATGAGGTAATTGGGGGTGGGAATTAGGGAGTGATAAAGGGGTAATTAGAAGGTAATAATGGGGGTAATTGGGGGGTGACAGGGCGATGGGCACTGATTATGGGGTAATTAGTGGTAATTAGTAATAGGGCAATTAGTAATTAGTGATAATGGGGGTAATTAGTGATAATGGAAATAATTGGATGATAATGGGGTTAATTAGCGGGTGATAATAGGGTAATAAGAGAAGGCAATAATTGGGGTAATTGGGGGTGATAATTGGGGGAGAGGAGGTGATAATGGGGAGATGAACTTGGGGTAATTAGAGATTGATAATGGGGGTAACGGATAATTAATGGGGTAATTGGGGAGGTGGCTAATCAGAGAGTAAAGGAGAGGTGTAATTAAGGGGGTAATTGGGTAATAAGGGAAGATAACGGGGTGATAAGGGGATAATTAAAAAGGGTAATTAGGTAATTAGCAGTGATAACGGAGGTAATTAGGGATTATAACACAGATAATTAAAGGCGATAATGGGAATAACAAGGGGGGTAATTAGGGATAATTAGGGTGGTGATGAAGATAATTAGTAGTGATAAAGATGATAAGGGGTAATAATAGGGTAAATAACGGGGTGATAATTGAGGTAATTAGTGTGGTGTTGGAGATAATTAGGGGTGGTGATAAAGATAAGGGGTAATAACAGGGTAATTAACAGGGTGATAATGGAGGTAATTAGGGTGGTGATGGAGATAATTAAGGGTGGTGATAAAGATGTAAGGGTAATAATAGGGTAATTAAAGGGGTGATGATGGGGGTATTAGAGTGATGGAGATAATTAGGGGTGGTGATAAAGATGATAAGGGGTAATAATAGGGTAATTAACGGGGTGATAATGGGGTAATTAGGGGGCTGATAGAAGCGGAGGTGATAATCAGGTTAATTGGGCAGTGGGAATGGGGTAATTAGAGGTTATAGTGGGGTAATTGGGTCCTAAGGGAGTAATTAGTGATACGGAGGGGATTAATTAGGGGTGATAATTGGGTAATTAGGAGGGGTAAAGGGGGGAGTTGTAGTTCAGGAGAGCACTAATGGGGGGGGGGGGGGGAGGGAGTGTTGGTTGGGAGTGGAAATGGGGACCCCCCCCCGTGTCACCCATGACCCCCCATATCTCACCTCACGTGACCCCACGTGACCCCACGTGACCCCCACCCATGTGACACACCCCCCCCAGACACCCCCTCCCCGAGGGGGACGAGGGCCTCTTCGTCAACACCAACCGGGCCGGGGGGGTCCCGGGGGACAGCGAGGAGGAAACGAGTGACGAGGACGAGGAGACCCCCCGGGACCCCCAGGAGACCCCCCAGGAACCCCCCCGGGACCCCCAGGAACCCCCCCGGGGCCCCCCCTGGCGCGGGGTCACTGCTCCCCAATAAAGTCGCTGGGTGGCACCAGGACCCACGTGACACTGGGGGGGGGGGGGTCCTGGGGGATGGGGACACTGGGGGGGGGGGTCCCGGGGGGGGGGGGGGGGGGGGGGTCCCGGGGACACACGAAGGACCTGGGGCACAGGTCAAGGCCTTTATTGGGGGGGGGGGGGGATCCAGGGGGGCTCCAGCGCCGCCTCATTTGGTGATGGTGTTACTGGGGGGGGGGAGAAGAGGTCAGCCCAGTGCCCCCCAGTCCATCCCAGTGCGCCCCAGTCCACGCCAGTCTCTCCCAATTCCTCCCAGTGCTCCCCCCAACTCCCCCCCTAGTGCTCCCCCACTCACCCATAGTCCCCCCAGTGCTCCCAGTCCCCCTCCCAGCAGCCCCCTCAGTGCTCCCAGTGCTCCCCAGTCCCCCCCAGTGCTCCCAGTGACCCCCAGTCTCTCCCTATCCCTCCCAGTGCCCCCGCCCAATGCCCCCCTCAGTGCTCCCAGTCCCCCGAAGTGCCCCTCCCAGTCCCCCCCCAGTGCCCCTTCCAGTCCCTCCCAGTGCCCCCCTCAGTGCTCCCAGTCCCCCTCCCAGTCCCGCCCCATGCTCCCAGTGCCCATCCCAGTCCCTCCCAGTGCCCCCCTCAGTGCTCCCACTCCCCCCCCAGTGCTCCCAATGCCCCTTCCAGTCCCTCCCAGTGCCCCCCTCAGTCTCTCCCTATCCCTCCCAGTGCCTCGCCCAGTGTCCCCACTCAGTGCTCCCCAGTCCCCCCTAGTCTCTCCCAGTCCCTCCCAGTGCCCCTTCAATCCCTTCCCAGTCTCTCCCATTGCTCCCCAGTCCACGCCAGTCTCTTCCAATCCCTCCCAGTCCTCCCCCCCAACTCCCCCCCAGTGCTCCCAGTCCCTCCCAGTGCTCCTCCCACTGGCCCCCTCAGTGCTCCCAGACCCTCCCAGTGCTCCCAGTGCCCCTCCCAGTCCCCTCCAGTGCTCCCAGTGCCCCTTCCAGTCCCTCCCAGTGACCCCCTCACTGCTCCCCAGTCTCTCCCAGTGCCTTGCCCAGTGCCCCTCCCAGTGCTCCCAGTGCCCCCCTCAGTGCTCCCAGTCCCTCCCAATGCCCCTCCAATCCCTTCCCAGTGCTCCTTCCATTCCCCCCGTTGTCCTCCAGTCCCTCCCAGTGTCCCGCACAGTGCTCCCACTCCCCCTCAGTGCTCCCAGTGCCCCTCCCAGTGCTCCCAGTCCATCCCAGTGCCCCTCCAATCCCTCCCTAGTGCTCCTTCCAGTCCCCCCATTGCCCTCCAGTCCCTCCCAGTGCTCCCAGTCCGTCCCAGTGCCCCACGCACGCGTTCATGCTCTTCCCACTGCCGCTCAGCACGATGTACGGCGTCTTCTGCGCCTTCTGCTTCTCGGTCAGCAGAGCCACCGTGCCCAGGGGGGTGTCCGAGGAGCTCATGCGCTTCAGCAGCTGGGGGGGACCCCAAAAACGAGGGGGGAGACCCCCCAAAAATGGGGGGAGGGGGGGGAGGGCGGAGGGAGAGTCAGAACGGGAACCCCCAGAATGGGAGCGGAAACCCCCAAAACCCCCAGCACGGGGTGAGGGGGGACCTGGGGGGGGACCCCAAATCCAAGGGACCCCCCTAAAGTGAGGGGGAGAACCCCAAAATAAGGGGGAGTCACCCCCCCCCCCCAAAGGGAACCCCAGAAACAAGGGGGGGGGTTTCCCCATCTCTGGAAACCCCAAAACCGGTGCTGAAATCGGGGTTCTGGAGCCCAAAGCGGGGCTAAGGGACCCCAAAAGGACCCCAAAAACGCTTCCGGGACCCCCAAAATTGGGCTGAAGGACCCCAAAAGGGCTGAGGAGACCCCCCAAAACTGGCCAGAAGGACCCTAAAATGCTTCGGAGACCCCCCAAAAGGGCCTCGAGGACCCCAAAAGGGCCTCGAGGACCCCCCCAAAAAGGGCTGAGACCCCAAAACAGGGCTAATGGACCCCAAAAGAGCCTCAAGGACCCCCAAAAGGGCCTCAAGGACCCCCTCAAGTTGACTGAAAGACTCCAAAAGGGCCTCAGGGAACCCAAAAGCGCCTCAAGGACCCCCAAAACTGGCTGAAGGACCCCAAGAAGTGCCTCAAGAACCCCAAGAAGTGCCTCAAGGACCCCAAGAAGTGCAACAGGGACCCTCAAAACTTGGCTGAAAGACTCCAGGAGGGCCTCAAGAAGTGCCTGAAGGACCCCAAAAGTGCCTCAAGAACCCCAAAGCGGGGTGAAGAACCCCAAAAGCACCTCAAGGAGTCCCAAAACTTGGCTGAAAGACTCCAGGAGGGCCTCAAGAACACGAAAAAGCCTGGAGGAACCCCAAAAGGGCTTCTAGGACCCCCAAAAATGGGCTGAACCACCCCAAAAGCACCTCAAGGAGCCCCAAAACTTGGCTGAAAGACTCCAGGAGGGCCTCAGGGAACCCGAAAAAGCCTGGAGGAACCCCAAAAGGGCCTCAAGGACCCCCCCAAGTTGACTGAAAGACTCCAAAAGGGCCTCAAGAACCCCCAAAACTGAGCTGAAGGACCCCAAAAGTGCCTCAAGAACCCCAAGAAGTGCCTCAAGGACCCCAAAAGTGCAACAGGGACCCTCAAAACTTGGCTGAAAGACTCCAAAAGGGCCTCAAGAACCCCCAAAAGTGCCTGAAGGACCTCAAGAAACGCTTCAAGAACCCCGAAAGGGCCTCAGGGCCCCTCAAAACTGGGCTGAAGGACCCCAAAAGTGCCTCAAGAACCCCAAAAGGGCTTTAAGAACCCCAAAAGCACCTCAAGGAGCCCCAAAACTGGGCTGAAACACTGCAAAAGGGCCTCAGGGAAGCCAAAAGGGCCACAAGGACCCCCAAAACTGGGCTGAAAGACCCCAAAAGTGGATGAAAGACCCCAAAAGGGCCTCAAGGACCCCCAAAACTGGGCTGAAGGACCCCAAAAGTGCATCAAGAATCCCAAGAAGCACCTCAAGAACCTTGAAAGGGCCTCAGGGACCCCCAAAACTGGGCTGAAAGACTCCAAAAGGGCTTCAGGGAACCCGAAACAGCCTGGAGAAACCCTAAAATGGCCTGAAGGACCCCAAAAAATTGGCCTGAAGGACCCCAAAAGTACCTCAAGAATCCCAAAGCGGGGTGAAGAACCCCAAAAGCACCTCAAGGAGCCCCAAAACTTGGCTGAAAGACTCCAGGAGGGCCTCAGGGAACCCGAAAAAGCCTGGAGGAACCCCAAAAGGGCCTCAAGGACCCCCCTCAAGTTGACTGAAAGACTCCAAAAGGGCCTCAAGAACCCCCAAAACTGGGCTGAAGGACCCCCAAAGTGCCTCAAGAACCCCAAGAAGTGTCTCAAGAACCCCAAAAGTGCAACAGGGACCCTCAAAGCTTGGCTGAAAGACTCCAAAAGGGCCTCAAGAACCCCCAAACGTGCCTGAAGGACCCCAAGAAGCGCTTCAAGAACCCCGAAAGGGCCTCAGGGACCCCCAAAACTGGGCTGGAAGACTCCAGGAGGGCCTCAAGAACACGAAAAAGCCTGGAGGAACCCCAAAAGGGCTTCTAGGACCCCAAAAAATGGGCTGAAGAACCCCAAAAGCACCTCAAGGAGCCCCCAAACTTGGCTGAAAGACCCCAACAGGGCTTGAAGGACCCCAAAAGGGCCTCAAGGACCCCAAAGGAGCCTTCAGGGAGCCCCAAATCTTGGCTGAAGCACTGCAAAAGAGCCTCAGGGAACCCAAAAGGGCCTGAAGGACCCCAAAAAATGGGCTGAAGGGCCCCAAAAGTGCCTCAAGGACCCCAAAAGTGCCTCAAGGACCCCAAAAGGACCTCAGGGAGCCCCAAAACTTGGCTGAAAGACTCCAGGAGGGCCTCAGGGAACCCGAAAAAGCCTCAAGGGCCTCCCGAGGTGTTCTCCAGACACCCTCAAAGTGGGGTGAAGGACCCCAAAAGTGCCTCAAGAACCCCAAAAGGGCTTTAAGAACCCCAAAAGCACCTCAAGGAGCCCCAAAACTTGGCTGAAAGACTCAAGGAGGGCCTCAGGGAACCTGAAAAAGCCTGGAGGAACCCCAAAAGGGCCTCAAGGACCCCCCCAAGTGCCTCAAGGACCCCCCCAAGTTGACTGAAAGACTCCCAAAAGTGCCTCAAGAACCCCCCAAACTGGGCTGAAGGACCCCCAAAGTGCCTCAAGAACCCCAAGAAGTGTCTCAAGAACCCCAAAAGTGCAACAGGGACCCTCAAAGCTTGGCTGAAAAACTCCAAAAGGGCCTCAAGAACCCCCAAAAGTGCCTGAAGGACCCCAAGAAACGCTTCAAGAACCCCGAAAGGGCCTCAGGGACCCCCAAAACTGTGCTGAAGGACCCCAAAAGAGCCTCAAGAACCCCAAAAGAGCCTCAGGGAGCCCCAAAAGAGCCTCAGGGAGCCCCAAAACTGGGCTGAAAGACTCCAGGAGGGCCTCAGGGAACCCGAAAAAGCCTGGAGGAACCCCAAAAGGGCCTCAAGGACCCCCCTCAAGTTGACTGAAAGACTCCAAAAGTGCCTCAAGAACCCCCAAAACTGGGCTGAAGGACCCCCAAAGTGCCTCAAGAACCCCAAGAAGTGTCTCAAGAACCCCAAAAGTGCAACAGGGACCCTCAAAGCTTGGCTGAAAGACTCCAAAAGGGCCTCAAGAACCCCCAAAAGTGCCTGAAGGACCCCAAGAAGCGCTTCAAGAACCCTGAAAGGGCCTCAGGGACCCCCAAAACTGGGCTGGAAGACTCCAGGAGGGCCTCAAGAACACGAAAAAGCCTGGAGGAACCCCAAAAGGGCTTCTAGGACCCCAAAAAATGGGCTGAAGAACCCCAAAAGCACCTCAAGGAGCCCCCAAACTTGGCTGAAAGACCCCAACAGGGCTTGAAGGACCCCAAAAGGGCCTCAAGGACCCCAAAGGAGCCTTCAGGGAGCCCCAAATCTTGGCTGAAGCACTGCAAAAGAGCCTCAGGGAACCCAAAAGGGCCTGAAGGACCCCAAAAAAATGGGCTGAAGGACCCCAAAAGTGCCTCAAGGACCCCAAAAGTGCCTCACGGACCCCAAAAGGACCTCAGGGAGCCCCAAAACTTGGCTGAAAGACTCCAGGAGGGCCTCAGGGAACCCGAAAAAGCCTCAAGGGCCTCCCGAGGTGTTCTCCAGACACCCTCAAAGTGGGGTGAAGGACCCCAAAAGTGCCTCAAGAACCCCAAAAGGGCTTTAAGAACCCCAAAAGCACCTCAAGGAGCCCCAAAACTGGGCTGAAACACTGCAAAAGGGCCTAAGGGAAGCCAAAAGGGCCACAAGGACCCCCCAAAATGGGCTGAAAGACCCCAAAAGTGGCTGAAGGACCCCAAAAGGGCCTCAAGGACCCCCAAAACTGGGCTGAAGGACCCCAAAAGTGCATCAAGAATCCCAAGAAGCACCTCAAGAACCTTGAAAGGGCCTCAGGGACTCCCAAAACTGGGCTGAAAGACTCCAAAAGGGCCTCAAGAACCCCCAAAACTGGGCTGAAGGACCCCAAAAGGGCTTCAGGGAACCCAGAAAAAGCCTGGAGAAACCCTAAAACGGCCTGAAGGACCCCAAAAAATTGGCTGAAGGACCCCAAAAGTGCCTCAAGAACCCGAAAGCGGGGTGAAGAACCCCAAAAGCTCCTCAAGGAGCCCCAAAACTTGGCTGAAAGACTCCAGGAGGGCCTCAGGGAACCGAAAAAGTCTGGAGGAACCCCAAAAGGGCCTCAAGGACCCCCTCAAGTTGACTGAAAGACTCCAAAAGTGCCTCAAGAACCCCCAAAACTGGGCTGAAGGACCCCCAAAGTGCCTCAAGAACCCCAAGAAGTGTCTCAAGAACCCCAAAAGTGCAACAGGGACCCTTAAAACTTGGCTGAAAAACTCCAAAAGGGCCTCAAGAACCCCCAAAAGTGCCTGAAGGACCCCAAGAAACGCTTCAAGAACCCCGAAAGGGCCTCAGGGCCCCTCAAAACTGGGCTGAAGGTCCCCAAAAGTGTCTCAAGAACCCCAAAAGAGCCTCAAGAACCCCAAAAGCACCTCAAGGAGCCCCAAAACTGGGCTGAAAGACTCCAGGAGGGCTTGGGGGAACCCGAAAAAGCCTGGAGGAACCCCAAAAGGGCCTCAAGGACCCCCCCCAAGTTGACTGAAAGACTCCAAAAGTGCCTCAAGAACCGCCCAAACTGGGCTGAAGGACCCCCAAAGTGCCTCAAGAACCCCAAGAAGTGTCTCAAGAACCCCAAAAGTGCAATAGGGACCCTCAAAACTTGGCTGAAAAACTCCAAAAGGGCCTCAAGAACCCCCAAAAGTGCCTGAAGGACCCCAAGAAACGCTTCAAGGACCCCGAAAGGGCCTCAGGGACCCCCAAAACTGGGCTGAAAGACTCCAGGAGGGCCTCAAGAACACGAAAAAGCCTGGAGGAACCCCAAAAGGGCTTCTAGGACCCCAAAAAATGGGCTGAAGAACCCCAAAAGCACCTCAAAGAGCCCCCAAACTTGGCTGAAAGACCCCAACAGGGCTTGAAGGACCCCAAAAGGGCCTCAAGGACCCCAAAGGAGCCTTCAGGGAGCCCCAAATCTTGGCTGAAGCACTGCAAAAGAGCCTCAGGGAACCCAAAAGGGCCTGAAGGACCCCCAAAAATGGGCTGAAGGGCCCCAAAAGTGCCTCAAGGACCCCAAAAGTGCCTCAAGGACCCCAAAAGGACCTCAGGGAGCCCCAAAACTTGGCTGAAAGACTCCAGGAGGGCCTCAGGGAACCCGAAAAAGCCTCAAGGGCCTCCCGAGGTGTTCTCCAGACACCCTCAAAGTGGGGTGAAGGACCCCAAAAGTGCCTCAAGAACCCCAAAAGGGCTTTAAGAACCCCAAAAGCACCTCAAGGAGCCCCAAAACTTGGCTGAAAGACTCAAGGAGGGCCTCAGGGAACCTGAAAAAGCCTGGAGGAACCCCAAAAGGGCCTCAAGGACCCCCCCAAGTGCCTCAAGGACCCCCCCAAGTTGACTGAAAGACTCCCAAAAGTGCCTCAAGAACCCCCCAAACTGGGCTGAAGGACCCCCAAAGTGCCTCAAGAACCCCAAGAAGTGTCTCAAGAACCCCAAAAGTGCAGCAGGGACCCTCAAAGCTTGGCTGAAAAACTCCAAAAGGGCCTCAAGAACCCCCAAAAGTGCCTGAAGGACCCCAAGAAACGCTTCAAGAACCCCGAAAGGGCCTCAGGGCCCCTCAAAACTGGGCTGAAGGACCCCAGAAGTGTCTCAAGAACCCCAAAAGAGCCTCAGGGAGCCCCAAAACTGGGCTGAAAGACTCCAGGAGGGCCTCAGGGAACCGAAAAAGTCTGGAGGAACCCCAAAAGGGCCTCAAGGACCCCCTCAAGTTGACTGAAAGACTCCAAAAGTGCCTCAAGAACCCCCAAAACTGGGCTGAAGGACCCCCAAAGTGCCTCAAGAACCCCAAGAAGTGTCTCAAGAACCCCAAAAGTGCAACAGGGACCCTCAAAGCTTGGCTGAAAGACTCCAAAAGGGCCTCAAGAACCCCCAAAAGTGCCTGAAGGACCCCAAGAAACGCTTCAAGAACCCTGAAAGGGCCTCAGGGCCCCTCAAAACTGGGCTGAAGGACCCCAAAAGTGTCTCAAGAACCCCAAAAGAGCCTCAGGGAGCCCCAAAACTGGGCTGAAAGACTCCAGGAGGGCCTCAGGGAACCCGAAAAATCCTGGAGGAACCCCAAAGGGCCTCGGGGAACCCCCAAAAGCCTCAAGGACCCCCCAGGTGTTCTCCAGACACCCCCAAAGCAGGGTGAGGGCCCCCCCCAGGCCCTCCCTCACCGCCTCCTCGTCCAACTTCTTCATCCTCCGCTCCGTCTTCATCTTCCCGGAGCCCTTCCCGTGGAAGCGGTGCGAGAGCTGCCGGAACGCCTGGGGGAGGGGGTGGGGGGTTAGGGGTGTTGGGAATGCCGAGGGGACCCCCCCGGGGGTCCCATCCCATCCCGGGGTGCCCCCCCAGGGGTGCCCCCACCTCCTTGGGTGTCAGCTTGCGGCCGGTCTCGTCCACGTACTCGATCTTGACGTCGGGCCGGTAACCGTCCTTCTCCTTGAAGTCCTGAGTGAAGCCCCGGAATTCCTCCCGTCGGGAATATTTGTCATCGATGGCCCTGGGGGGGGGGAAAAGAGAGGGGAAAGGGGGGGGGGTTATGGGGAGGAGGGGGCACGGGGAGGGGGAATGGGGACAGGGGGATATGGGGATGGATGGGGGACGGGATACAGGGATGGGGATACAGGGATGGGGGATACAGGGACGGGGGATACAGGGATAGGGGATACAGGGACAGGGATACAGGGATAGGGGATACAGGGATGGGGGATACAGGGATAGGGGATACAGGGACAGGGATACAGGGATAGGGGATACAGGGATAGGGAAGTGAGGGACAGGGATACAGGGACGGGGGATACAGGGACAGGGGATACAGGGACAGGGATACAGGGATAGGGGATACAGGGACAGGGATACAGGGATAGGGAAATGAGGGACGGGGATACAGGGATAGGAAAGTGAGGGACGGGGATACAGGGATGGGGGATACAGGGATGGGGGATACAGGGACAGGGAAGTGAGGGACAGGGATACAGGGATAGGGATGTCAGGGACAGGGATGGGGGATACAGGGATGGGGGATACAGGGATGGGGGATACAGGGACGGGGGATACAGGGACGGGGGATACAGGGACGGGGGAGACAGGGACGGGGAGACAGGGACGGGGAGACAGGGACGGGGGAAGTCAGGGACAGGGATACATGGATGGGGGATACAGGGATGGGGGATACAGGGATGGGGGATACAGGGATGGGGGATACAGGGACAGGGATACAGGGACAGGGATACAGGGATAGGGAAGTGAGGGACAGGGAGACAGGGATAGGGAAGTGAGGGACAGGGAGACAGGGATAGGGAAGTGAGGGACAGGGAGACAGGGACGGGGATACAGGGACGGGGATACAGGGATGGGGGATACAGGGATGGGGGATACAGGGACGGGGATGTCAGGGACGGGGATGTCGGGGATACAGGGATGGGGATAGAGGGATGGGGATAGAGGGATGGGGATAGAGGGATGGGGGATATGGGGATAGAGGGACAGCGGACAGGGATACAGGGATAGAGAGATATGGGGATGGGGAACAGTGGGACAAGGACAGGGATACAGGGATGGGGATACAGGGATAGGGATGTCAGGGACAGGGGATACAGGGATAGGGAAGTCAGGGACAGGGATACAGGGATGGGGATATAGGGATGGGGGATACAGGGATAGAGAGATATGGGGATGGGAAACGGGGACAAGGACAGGGATACAGGGATAGGGAAGTCAGGGACAGAGATACAGGGATGGGGGATACAGGGATAGGGATACAGGGACAGTGATACAGGGACAGGGATACAGGGATGGGGATGTCAGGGATGGGGATGTCAGGGACAGGGATACAGGGATAGGGATACAGGGACAGTGATACAGGGACAGGGATACAGGGATGGGGATGTCAGGGACAGGGATACAGGGATAGGGATACAGGGACAGTGATACAGGGACAGGGATACAGGGATGGGGATGTCAGGGATGGGGATGTCAGGGATGGGGATGTCAGGGACAGGGATACAGGGATAGGGATACAGGGACAGTGATACAGGGACAGGGATACAGGGATGGGGATGTCAGGGACAGGGATACAGGGATAGGGAAGTCAGGGACAGGGGGATAAAGGGTGATGGGGGATTGACAGGGGGGTGCCTGGGGGGGGGAGGTGCCGGGGGGACACACAGGGGGTGCCGGGGGGGGGAAGGTGCCGGGGGGACAAACAGGGGGTGCCGGGGGGGGGGAGGTGCCGGGGGGACACACAGGGGGTGCCGGGGGGGGGGGAGGTGCTGGGGGGACACACAGGGGGTGCCGGGGCCACCCACATCTTGTCCTCGATGCAGTAAACGGCCGAGGGCAGCGATTTGTTGGGGGCCTTCACTCGCGGCACCTTCTGCACCGTCGTCTCCAGGAGCCCTGGGGCACCAATGGGACCCATAGCGACCCAGGGCACCCCACAGACACCCTATGGAGCCCCGTAATACCCTATAGAGCCCCACAAATACCCTATGGAGCCCCATAGTGCCCCACAGACACCCCTATGGAGCCCCACAGCGCCCCACAGACACCCTATGGAATCCTACAGCGCCCCACAGGACACCCTATGGGATCCCATAGTGCCCCACAGACACCCCTATGGAGCCCCACAGATACCCTACAGATACTCTATAGAGCCCAACAGCACCCCACAGACACCCTATGGAGCCCCATAGTGGCCCACGGTGCCCCCACAGATACACTATAGAGCCCCATAGTGCCCCCACAGACACCCTATGAAGCCCCACGGATACTCTATAGAACCCCACAGACACCCTATGGAGCCCCACAGCACCCTACAGACACCGTATGGGATCCCATAGTGCCCCATAGACACCCTATGGAGCCCCACAGATACCCTACAGATATTCTATAGAGCCCAACAGCACCCCACAGACACCCTATGGAATCCCACAGCACCCCACAGACACCCTATGGGAACCCCACAGATACCCTATGGAGCCCCATAGTGGCCCACAGTGCCCCACAGATACACTATAGAGCCCCATAGTGCCCCACAGACCACCCCTATGAAGCCCCACGGATACTCTATAGAACCCCACAGACACCCTATGGAGCCCCACAGCACCCTACAGATACCCTATGGGATCCCATAGTGCCCCATAGACACCCTATGGAGCCCCACAGATACCCTACAGACACCCTATGGAATCCTACAGTGCCCCCACAGATACCCTATGGGATCCCATAGTGCCCCACAGACACCCTATGGAGCCCCACAGACACCCCACAAACACACTATAAATCCCCACAGCACCCTACAGACACCCTATGGAATCCTACAGTGCCCCAACAGACACCCTATGGAGCCCCACAGATACCCTACAGACACCCTATGGAGCCCCACAGATACCCTACAGACACCCTATGGAGCCCCCACAGCACCCTACAGACACCCTATGGAATCCCACAGCACCCCACAGACACCCTATGGAATCTCACAGCACCCCACAGACACCCTATGGATCCCTATAGTGCTCCACAGCACCCCCACAGACCCCCCCTATGGAGCCCTAAGGACAACCCACAGTGCCCCCATGGACACCCTATGGACCCCCCTACAGTGCACCCATAGCACCTCACAGTCGCCCCCCCAGGCACCCCACAGTGCCCCCACAGAGCCCCTATAGACCTCCTATAGCACCTCACAGGCTCCCTAGAGCACCCTACAGTGCCCCACAGACACCCTATAGACCCCTACAGTGCCCCACAGACCCCTTACAGCACCCCATAGCACCCTATAGACCCCTACAGTGCCCCACAGACCCCTTACAGCACCCCATAGACACCCTATGGACAACCCCCAGGACCCCCTATAAAGCCCTACAGACCCCCATAGCACCCCATAAACACTCTATAGACACCCCATAGCACCCTATGGAACCCCATAGACCCCCCCATAGCACTGACACCCCCATAGGGACCCCTAACTGCCCCATAGGGACCCCCAAATCCCAATATAGTGACCCCAACTCCCAATATAGGGACCCCAGACCCCCCCCAAAGGGACCCCCCAACTGCCCCATAGGGACCCCAACTCCCAATATAGGGACCCCCAGATCCCCCAAAGGGACCCCCAACTGCCCCATAGGGACCCCAAATCCCAACATAGGGACCCCAGACCCCCCCAAAGGGACCCCAGACCCCCTCAAAGGGACCCCAGATCCCCCCAAGGGACCCCCAACTGCCCCATAAGGACCCCAAATCCCTACACAGGGACCCCAGACCTCCCCTAAGGGCCCCCCCAACTGCCCCATAGCGACCCCAACCCCTCCCCAGGGGACCCCAGACCCCCCTCAAGGGACCTCCAACTGCCCCATAGGAACCCCAACTCCCAATATAGGGACCCCAACTCCCAATATAGGGGACCCCAGACCTCCCCTAAGGGCCCCCCCAACTGCCCCATAGGGACCCCCAACTCCCAATATAGGGACCCCAGACCCCCCCAAAGGGACCCCCAACTGCCCCATAGGTGACCCCAGACCCCCCCAGAGGGACCCCAGACCTCCCCTAAGGGCCCCCCAACTGCCCCATGGGGACCCCAAATCCCAACATAGGGGACCCCAGACCCCCCCAGAGGGACCCCAGACCTCCCCAAAGGGACCCCCCAACTGCCCCATAGGGACCCCAGACCCCCCCAAAGGGACCCCAGACCCCCCCAAAGGGACCCCCAACTGCCCCATAGGGACCCCAACTCCCAATATAGGGACCCCAGATCCCCCAAAGGGACCCCCGAACTGCCCCATAGGGACCCCCAAATCCCTACACAGGGACCCCAGACCCCCCAAAGAGACCCCAGACCTCCCCAGAGGGCCCCCCCAACTGCCCCCATGGGGACCCCAACTCCCAATATAGGGACCCCAGAACCCCCCCCAAAGGGACCCCCAACTGCCCCATAGGGACCCCAAAATCCCTAAACAGGGACCCCAGACCCCCCCAGAGGGACCCCAGATCTCCCCTAAGGGCCCCCCCAACTGCCCCATAGGGGACTCCAACTCCCAATATAGGGCCCTCAGACCCCCCCAAAGAGACCCCCAACTGCCCCATAAGGACCCCAAATCCCTACACAGGGACCCCCAGACCCCCAAAGGGGACCCCAGACACCCTCAAAGGGACCCCAGACACCCTCAAAGGGACCCCAGATCCCCCCAAGGGACCCCCAACTGCCCCATAAGGACCCCAAATCCCTACACAGGGACCCCAGGACCTCCCCTAAGGGCCCCCCAACTGCCCCATAGGGACCCCAACCCCTCCCCAAGGGACCCCAGACCCCCCCAAGGGACCCCCAACTGCCCCATAGGAACCCCAACTCCCAATATAGGGACCCCAACTCCCAATATAGGGACCCCAGACCTCCCCTAAGGGCCCCCCAACTGCCCCCATAGGGACCCAACTCCCAATATAGGGACCCCAGACCCCCCCCAAAGGGACCCCCAACTGCCCCATAGGGACCCCAAATTCCCTACACAGGGACCCCAGACCCCCCCCAGAGGGGACCCCAGACCTCCCCTAAGGGCCCCCCAACTGCCCCATGGGGACCCCAAATCCCAACATAGGGACCCCAGACCACCCAAAGGGACCCCCAACTGCCCCACAGGGACCCCAAATCCCAAGATAGGGACCCCCAGGGCCCCCCCCCTCACCCTTGTTCTGGCAGAGCAGCAGCGCCGCCGCGAGGCCCCGGTTCACGATGGGCTCCCTCGTCCAGGATGGTGGTGGAGGAGGCGGAGAACTGGGGGGGAGGGGGAAAGGGGGGTTCAGG
>JAUMJL010002489.1:0-12270 GCA_033558185.1 Dromococcyx pavoninus | reverse complement strand
ATCCCAGTCCCCCCCAATCCCAGTTCCCCCCCATTCCCAGTCCCTCCCAATCCCAGTTCCCCCCCATACCCAGTTCCCCAATCCCAGTTCCCCCATTCCCCAGTCCCCCCCAATCCCAGTCCCCCCCCAATCCCAGTTCCCCCCCATTCCCAGTCCCCCCCATCCCAGTTCCCCCCCCATTCCCAGTCCCCCCAATCCCAGTTCCCCCATTCCCAGTCCCCCCAATCCCAGTTCTCCCCCCAATCCCAGTTCCCCCATTCCCAGTCCCCCCCAAATCCCAGTCCCCCGATTCCCATTTCTCCCCCATCCCAGTCTCTCCCCATCCCAGTTCCCCCCATTCCCAGTTCCCCCCCCCATCCCAGTTCCCCCATCCCAGTTCTCCCCCAATCCCAGTTTCCCCCCATTCCCAGTCCCCCCCCAATCCCAGTTCCCCCACATACCCAGTTCCCCAATCCCAGTTCCCCCATTCCCAGTCCCCCCCCATCCCAGTTCCCCCCCCCATCCCAGTTCCCCCCCCCAATCCCAGTTCCCCCAATCCCAGTCGCCCCAATCCCAGTTCCCCCCCCAAATCCCAGTCCCCCGATTCCCATTTCTCCCCCATCCCAGTCTCTCCCCATCCCAGTTCCCCCCATTCCCAGTTCCCCCCCCATCCCAGTTCCCCCCCCTCCCAGTTCCCCCCAAACTTGGTTCCCCCATCCCAATTCCCCCAATCCCATTCCCCCCGGTTCCCAGTTCCCTCCCCAATCCCTTTCCCCCCCCATTCCCAGTTCCCCCCCCCATTCCCAGTTCCCCCCCCCCATTCCCAGTTCCCTCTCCAAACTGGTTTCCCCCCCCCCCCCCCATTCCCATTCCAGGTTTTCCAGAAACGTTTTAACGGCTCCGTCAGTTTCTTCCGGGGTTGGAACGATTACAGGAACGGCTTCGGCCGCGCCGACGGCGAGTACTGGCTCGGTCAGCTCCCAGTATAGACCAGTATAAACCAGTATAAACCAGTATAGACCAGTATGGGCCGGGCACCCCCTAGGATCCCCCCCAGCCACCCCCAGTGCCTCCCAGTATGGCCCAGTGGCACCCACGGCCTCCCAATGCCACCCCCCAATGCCACTCAGTGCCTCCCAGTATAAACCAGTATAAACCAGTATGGACCAGTATAGACCGGTACGGGCCGGGCAACACCTAGGAAACCCCCCAGCCACCCCCAGTGCCTCCCAGTATGGCCCAGTGACACCCACGGCCTCCCAATGCCACCCCCAATGCCACTCAGTGCCTCCCAGTAGAAACCAGTATGGGACCAGTATAGACCGGTATGGGCCAGGCAACACCTAGGACCCCCCCCAGCCACCCCCAGTGCCTCCCAGTATGGCCCAGTGGCACCCCACGGCCTCCCAATGCCACCCCCAATGCCACTCAGTGCCTCCCAGTATAAACCAGTATAAACCAGTATGGACCAGTATGGACCGGTATGGGCCGGGCACACCCTAGGACCCCCCCCAGCCACCCCCAGTGCCTCCCAGTATGGCCCAGTGGCACCCACGGCCTCCCAATGCCACCCCCAATGCCACTCAGTGCCTCCCAGTAGAAACCAGTATAAACCAGTATAGACCAGTATGGGCCGGGCACCTCCTAGGATCCCCCCCAGCCACCCCCAGTGCCTCCCAGTATGGCCCAGTGACACCCACGGCCTCCCAATGCCACCCCCAATGCCACTCAGTGCCTCCCAGTATAAACCAGTATAAACCAGTATGGACCAGTATAGACCGGTATGGGCCGGGCAACACCTAGGAAACCCCCCAGCCACCCCCAGTGCCTCCCAGTATGGCCCAGTGGCACCCACGGCCTCCCAATGTCACCCCCAATGCCACTCAGTGCCTCCCAGTAGAAACCAGTATGGACCAGTATAGACCAGTATGGACCGGTATGGGCCGGGCACCGTCTAGGATCCCCCCCAACCACCCCCAGTGCCTCCCAGTATGGCCCAGTGGCACCCAGTGCCTTCCAGTGCCTCCCAGTATGGACCAGTATAGACCAGTATGGACCAGTATAGACCAGTATGGACCGGGCACCCCGTAGGACACCCCCCCAGCCACCCCCAGTGCTTCCCAGTATGGCCCAGTGGCCCTCAGTGCCTTCCAGTGCCTCCCAGTATGGACCAGTATAGACCAGTATGGAGCAGTATAGACCAGTATGGACCGGGCACCCCCTAGGATACCCCCACAGCCACCCCCAGTGCCTCCCAGTATGGCCCAGTGGCCCCCAGTGCCTTCCAGTATGGACCAGTATAGATCAGTATGGACCAGTATAGACCAGTACGAAGCAGTGTGGACCTGTATGGCCTCGGCACCTCCTAGGATTTGCCCCAGTCACCCCCAGTGCCTCCCAGTATGGCCCAGTATAGACCCACATCCCACCCCCCAGAGCACCCAGACCCCACCCCAGACCCCACCCCACGTCTCCCCTCTCCCCACAGAGCACCCAGACCCCACCCCAGACCCCACCCCCCAGAGCACCCAGACCCCACCCCAGACCCCACCCCAGACCCCACCCCATGTCTCCCCTCTCCCCACAGAGCACCCAGAGCACCCAGACCCCACCCCCCCGAGCACCCAGACCCCACCCCAGACCCCACCCCACATCTTCCCCCTCCTGCCCCATATCCCCCCCCAGAGCACCCAGACCCCACCCCTCATCCACCCCCAGAGCACCCAGACCCCACCCCTCATCTCCCCTCTCCCCCCCAGAGCACCCAGACCCCACCCCACCCCCCACCCCCCATCTCCCCTCTCCCCACAGAGCACCCACAGACCACCCCCAGAGCACCCAGACCCCACCCCAGACCCCACCCCAGACCCCACCCCTCATCTCCCCTCCCCCCCAGAGCACCCAGATCCCACCCCACATCTCCCCTATAGAGCACCCAGACCCCATCCACCCCCCACCCCACATCTCCCCTCTCCCCCATAGAGCACCCAGACCCCACCCCACGTCTCCCCTCTCCCCACAGAGCACCCACAGACCACCCCCAGAGCACCCAGACCCCACCCCAGACCCCACCCCACATCTCCCCTCTCCCCCATAGAGCACCCAGACCCCACCCCACGTCTCCCCTATAGAGCACCCAGACCCCACCCCTCATCTCCCCTCTGCCCCCCAGAGCACCCAGACCCCACCCCACATCCACCCCCAGAGCACCCAGACCCCACCCCTCATCTCCCCTCTCCCCCATAGAGCACCCAGACCCCACCCCAGACCCCACCCCACATCTCTCCTCTCCCCCATAGAGCACCCAGACCCCACCCCACATCTTCCTTCTCCTGCCCCACAGAGCACCCAGACCCCACCCCACATCTCCCCTATAGAGCACCCAGACCCCACCCCCCCGAGCACCCAGACCCCACCCCACATCTCCCCTATAGAGCACTCAGACCCCACCCCACCTCCCACCCCACATCTCCCCTCTCCCCACTGAGCACCCAAACCCCACCCCGTGGACCACCCACCTCTCACCCCACATCTCCCCCACCCACCCACACCCCCACCCACACCCCCCACCCACCCCCCCCACCCATTTTTATCCCTCCCCCCCCCACCCAGGCCTGCAGACCCTGCACCTCCTGACCCTGCAGGGTCGTTACGAGCTGCGCGTGGAGCTCGAGGACTTCGAGAACAACTCGGCCGCCGCCACCTACGGGACCTTCGCGCTCTCGCCCAACGCCATCAGCGCCGAGGAGGACGGTTACACCCTCCACGTCGGCGGCTTCGTCGATGGCGGCGCCGGTCGGGGGGCAACTGGGAAGGGGTGGGGGGGGGCAATGGGGCAAGAGGAGGGCGTTGGGAGGGGGTTGAAGGTCAATGGGGTCAACGGGGAGAAGATTCCAGGTCAAGGTCAACCATTGGGAGGGGGTTGAAGGTCAATGGGGTCAACGGGGAGAAGATTCCGGGTCAAGGTCAGCCATTGGGAGGGGTCATTGGGTCAATGGAGGATGTTGGGAGAAGATTCCGGGTCAAGGTCAACCATTGGGAGGGGGTTGAGGGTCAACAGGGTCAATGGGGAGAAGATTCCGGGTCAAGGTCAACCATTGGGAAGGGTCATTGGGTCAATGGAGGCCATGGGGAGGGGGTTGAGGGTCAACGGGGTCAATGGGGAGAAGATTCCGGGTCAAGGTCAACCATTGGGAGGGGTCATTGGGTCAATGGAGGATGTTGGGAGAAGATTCCAGGTCAACGTCAGCCATGGGGAGGGGGTTGAGGGTCAACGGGGTCAATGGGGAGAAGATTCCAGGTCAAGGTCAGCCATGGGGAAGGGTCATTGGGTCAATGGAGGCCATTGGGAGGGGGTTATGGGTCAATGGAGTCAATGGGGAGAAGATTCCGGGTCAAGGTCAGCCATGGGGAGGGGGTTGAAAGTCAACAGGGTCAATGGGGAGAAGATTCCAGGTCAATGTCAGCCATGGGGAAGGGTCATTGGGTCAATGGAGGCCATGGGGAGGGGGTTATGGGTCAACAGGGTCAATGCGGAGAAGATTCCGGGTCAAGGTCAACCATTGGGAGGGGGTTGAGGGTCAACAGGGTCAATGGGGAGAAGATTCCGGGTCAAGGTCAACCATTGGGAGGGGTCATTGGGTCAATGGAGGATGTTGGGAGAAGATTCCAGGTCAACGTCAGCCATGGGGAGGGGGTTGAGGGTCAACAGGGTCAACGGGGAGAAGATTCCGGGTCAAGGTCAACCATTGGGAGGGGTCATTGGGTCAATGGAGGCCATGGGGAGGGGGTTATGGGTCAATGGAGTCAATGGGGAGAAGATTCCGGGTCAAGGTCAACCATTGGGAGGGGGTTGAGGGTCAACAGGGTCAATGGGGAGAAGATTCTGGGTCAAGGTCAGCCATGGGGAGGGGGTTGAGGGTCAACAGGGTCAATGGGGAGAAGATTCCAGGTCAAGGTCAACCATTGGGAGGGGGTTGAGGGTCAATGGAGGCCATGGGGAGGGGGTTATGGGTCAATGGAGTCAATGGGGAGAAGATTCCGGGTCAAGGTCAACCATTGGGAGGGGTCATTGGGTCAATGGAGTCAATGGGGAGAAGATTCCGGGTCAAGGTCAGCCATTGGGAGGGGTCATTGGGTCAATGGAGGCCATGGGGAGGGGGTTATGGGTCAACAGGGTCAACGGGGAGAAGATTCCGGGTCAAGGTCAACCATTGGGAGGGGTCATTGGGTCAATGGAGGCCATGGGGAGGGGGTTATGGGTCAATGGAGTCAATGGGGAGAAGATTCCGGGTCAAGGTCAACCATTGGGAGGGGTCATTGGGTCAATGGAGTCAATGGGGAGAAGATTCCGGGTCAAGGTCAGCCATTGGGAGGGGTCATTGGGTCAATGGAGGCCATGGGGAGGGGGTTATGGGTCAACAGGGTCAACGGGGAGAAGATTCCGGGTCAAGGTCAACCATTGGGAGGGGTCATTGGGTCAATGGAGGCCATGGGGAGGGGGTTGAGGGTCAATGGAGTCAATGGGGAGAAGATTCCGGGTCAAGGTCAACCATTGGGAGGGGTCATTGGGTCAATGGGGAGAAGATTTCGGGTCAAGGTCAACCATTGGGAAAGGGGTTGAGGGTCAATGGAGGCCATTGGGAGGGGGTTGAGGGTCAATGGAGGCCATTGGGAGGGGGTTGAGGGTCAATGGGGTCAATGGGGAGAAGATCCTGGGTCAACATCAACCTTAGGAGGGGCTTGAGGGTGAACGCGGGGCATGGGCAAGAGCCACCAGGTCAACCCAGGTCAACGTGGACCATGGGGAGGAGTCACCAAGTCAACGTAGGTCATGGGGAGGGGTCACCAGGTCAACTTAGGTCAAGGGGAGGGGTCACCAGGTCAACGTAGGTCATGGGGAGGGGTCACCAGGTCAATGTGGGCCATGGGGAGGGGTCACCAGGTCAACGTAGGTCATGGGGTGGGATCACCTGGTCAACGTAAGTCATGGGGAGGGGTCACCATGTCAACGTGGACCATGGGGAAGGGTCACCAGGTCAACGTGGGTCAGGGGGAGAGGTCACCAGGTCAACGTAGGCCATGGGGTGGGATCACAACGTCAACGTAGGTCATGGGGAGGGGTTACCAGGTCAACGTAGGTCATGGGGAGAGGTCACCAGGTCAACGTAGGCCATGGGGTGGGATCACAACGTCAATGCAGGTCATGGGGAGGGGTCACCATGTCAACGTGGACCATGGGGAAGGGTCACCAGGTCAACGTGGGTCAGGGGGAGAGGTCACCAGGTCAACGTAGGCCATGGGGTGGGATCACAACGTCAATGCAGGTCATGGGGAGGGGTCACCATGTCAACGTGGACCATGGGGAAGGGTCACCAGGTCAACTTAGGTCATGGGGAGAGGTCACAACGTCAATGTAGGTCATGGGGAGGGGTCACCAGGTCAACGTATGTCATGGGGAGGGGTCACCAGGTCAACGTAGGTCATGGGGAGAGGTCACAACGTCAATGTAGGTCATGGGGAGGGATCACCAAGTCAAAGTGGGTCATGGGGAGAGGCCACCAGGTCAACGTTGGCCGCGGTTCCTCCTCCCTCCAGGTGACTCCTTGAGCTACCACAACGGGCAGAAGTTCTCCACCTTCGACCGGGACCAGGACCTCTACGTCCAGAACTGCGCCGCCCTCTCCTCGGGCGCTTGGTGGTTCAAGAGCTGCCACTTCTCCAACCTCAACGGGTTCTACCTGGGGGGCGCCCACCTCTCCTACGCCAACGGCATCAACTGGGCCCAGTGGAAGGGTTTCTACTACTCCCTCAAGAAGAGCGAGATGAAGATCCGGCGCCTCTGAAAGAGGGTCTGAGGAGACCCCTCCCAACACCCACCCACCCACCCACCCATCCCCCCTCCAAAAGCT
Source organism: Dromococcyx pavoninus (assembly GCA_033558185.1). NCBI lineage: Eukaryota > Metazoa > Chordata > Aves > Cuculiformes > Neomorphidae > Dromococcyx > Dromococcyx pavoninus. Next base: position 5,380 of record JAUMJL010002489.1, on the reverse strand, counting down.
CCACCTCCAACCGTCACCTCCACCCCTCCCCCGCTGCCCGTTCGCAATTAAAACCTCCCCCTCGTTGATTGGCCCCGAGGTCTTGATGAGTCGATGGTGGTGGCAACATCTCAAGGGGGTTCGTGGTGGTCACAGGGACCACCTGGAGGGTGGTCAGGAGGTCTTTAACCCTCCCCCACCCCATAATTAACCCCTCCCCCAACCCATAATTAACCCCTCCCCCTCGTTAATTGGCCCGAGGTCTTAATGAGAAGATGGTGGTGGCGACATCTCAAGGGGGTTCGTGGTGGCCCCTCCCACTCCCCTAATTAACCCCTCTTTCTGATTGGCCAAGGGGCGTGGCAGGGGAGAAGGGGGCGTGGCTGGGGAGAGGGTAAGGGGGCCAGTGGCTACCGAGGGGCGTGGCCTGGGAGGGGGCGGGGCTAATGCTGCCCAGACGGGGGCGTGGTCTGGGAGGGGGCGTGGCTAACGCTGCCCAGGCGGGGGCGTGGCCTGCTGAAGGGCGTAGCCTGTGGTGGGGTGGGCGTGGCTAAGGCTGTCCTGGTGCTGGTAAGACAGGGGCGTGGCTTCCGGGGTAGGGGGCGTGGCTAATGGTGCTGGGCCGAGGGGCGTGGCCTGGGGAGCAGGGCTTTGGGTGGCGGATTATGAGGGGGAGGGGCATGAAATGGTTGGGGGAGGGGCTGAGGGGTGAGATCACAGGGTGGGGGAGGGGCATGAAGGGGTGGGGGAGGGGCCTAAAGGGGGGGAGTGGGGACATGGAGGTGCTGGTGGGGGAGGGGCGGCACCCTGAGGAGGTGTTCCCCATCCCCCCTTCCCCTCCCCCCCTGCCCCATGGCCGCCCATCCCCCCTGAGCACCGAACCTTTGGGGGGGGGGGTGGGGCCCTGCCCCAGGTGGGGGAGGGGCCGATAGGGGGTGGGGGAGGGGCCCGAGGGAAGGATGGGGGTGGGGGGAGGGGCTTGAAAGGGGGATTGGTTGTTTGGGGGGGTGGGGGGAGGGGTTTAAAGGGATTGGGGGAGGGGCTGAGGTGTTGGGGGGGCTGAGGGGAGGGGCCTGAAGGAGTGGGGGAGGGGCCTAAATGGATGGGGGATGGGCTGAGGGGGAGGGGCAAGAAGGAGCTGTAGGGGTGGGGGAGGGGGGTTGTGGGGGCGGGGCCTCACCACCTCCCCTCCCCCTCCCCGCTTTCCGGATCCCCCTGCTTTGGGGCGACCTCATCCGCCATCACCGCGCGCTCTATGACGTCACCAAAGGGGGCGGGGCCAGCCCCCGGAGTCACGTGACCTCGCGATTAATTTATTGATAAGAAACGCATTTTTTAAGGCTCCTCCCACTTCATCAAATCATGGGGGGGGGGAGCCCCAAAACACGGGGGGGAACCCAAAACACGGGGGGGGACCCTAAATCGTGGGGGAGGACCCCAAAACACGGGGGGGGACCCTAAATCTGGGGGGGGGACCCCAAAACACGGGGGGGGACCCCAAATCTCGGAGGGGGGAGCCCTAAAACACAGGGGGGGACCCAAAAACACGGGGGGGGGACCCTAAATTATGGGGGAGGACCCCCAAAACATGGAGGAGGACCCCAAAACACAGGGGGGGACCCCAAATCACTGGGGGGAGGCACCAAATCTCAGGGGGGAGCCCCAAATCACGGGGGGGACCCCTTGTCGGGGGGGGGGACCCTAAATCATGGGGGAGGACCCCAAATCTCGGGGGGGGGACCCAAATCATGGGGGAGGACCCCAAAACACGGGGGACACCCCTAATTAGAGGGGGGGGACCCTAAATCATGGAGGAAGACCCAAAATCACAGGGGGGGAGCCCCAAAAACACGGGGGGGGGGAACCCAAATCATGGAGGAGGACCCCCAAATCTCGGGGGGGGAGCCCTAAAACACAGGGGGGGTCCCAAATCATGGAGGAGGACCCCAAATCACGGGGGGGGGAGGCACCAAATTACAGGGGGGAGCCTCAAATCACGGGGGGGACCCCTAATCGGGGGGGGGACCCCTAATCAGAGGGGGGGACCCTACATCATGGGGGGGAGGCACCAAATTACAGGGGGAAGCCCCAAATAACAGGGGGGGACCCTAAATCATGGGGGAGGACCCCAAATCTCGGGGGGGGGCCCCAAAACACGGGGGGGGGACCCAAACCACGGGGGGGGACCCTAAATCATGGGGGGGGGGACCCTACATCAGAGGAGGAGGACCCCAAATCTCGGGGGGGGAGGCACCAAATTACAGGGGGGAGCCTCAATCACGGGGGGGACCCCTAATCATGGAGAGGACCCCCAAATCTGGGGGGGGGACACACCCCAAACCCCTCCCTGGGGGGGGTTGTCTCTCGCCCTCCCCCCTCACTCTTGTTCTCCGTGGGTTTTCTGGATGTTGACGAGGTTGTGCTCGCTGCGGGATCGCTCCTCCTGCGGGAGGAGAGGGCGGAGGGGCTGAGGGGCCGCCCCGCTGCCCCCCCCCCCACCCGGTGGGAGGAAATGGGGGGGGGGGAATGGGGGCACCCCCCCTTCCTCCTCCTTCGTTACCTGAGTCTGTTTAATAACCTGGTGCAGCTCTCCCAGCAGCTCCGCGATGCGGAATCGGCCGAGACGAGCGCCATGGCGAGGGGAAAAAGGGGGGGGTTTGGGGCGCTCTGGGGGGGTTTGGGGGTGTGGGGGGGGCACAAGATGGCGGCGGCGCCCTCAGGGAGTCCCGCCTTCTCCTGCCCGCGACGCGCTCTGATTGGTCTGTTCAGAGCGGCGGGCAACAAAGTTCCCGCCTTCTGCGTCTTGCGCCGTGCTCTGATTGGTCCGTTCGAAGCGGCGGGCCACCAAGGCTCCCGCCCCCTCCAGCCCGCGCCGCGCTCTGATTGGTCCGTTCAGAGCGGCGGGCCCCAATGCTCCCGCCCCCTCCTCCCGCGACACGCTCTGATTGGTCCATTCAGAACAGCAGGCGCCCAAGCTTCCGCCTCCACCTTCCCGCGCCGCTCTTTGATTGGTTCGCTCAGACCGGCGGGCGCCCAAGTTCCCGCCTTCTGCGTCTTGCGCCGTGCTGATTGGTCCGTTCGATGCGATGGACCCCCAATGCTCCCGCCCCCTCCAGCCCGCGCCGCGCTCTGATTGGTCCGTTCAGAGCGGCGGGCCCCAATGCTCCCGCCCCCTCCTGCTCGCGACGCGCTCTGATTGGTCCGTTCAGAGCGGCGGGCCCCAATGCTCCCGCCCCCTCCTGCTCGCGACGCGCTCTGATTGGTCCATTCAGAGCAGCAAGAGCCCAAGTTTCCGCCTCCACCTTCCCGCGCGCCGCTCTCTGATTGCTCCGCTCAGACCGGCGGGCGGCCAAGTTCCTGCCGTCTGCGTCTTGCGCCGTGCTGACTGGTCCGTTCGATGCGATGGACCCCAATGCTCCCGCCCCCTCCAGCCCGCACCGCGCTCTGATTGGTCCGTTCAGAGCGGCGGGCCCCAATGCTCCCCGCCCCCTCCAGCCCGCGCCGCGCTCTGATTGGTCCGTTCAGAGCGGCGGGCCACCAAGGCTCCCGCCCCCTCCAGCCCGCGCCGCGCTCTGATTGGTCCGTTCAGAGCGGCGGGCCCCAATGCTCCCGCCCCCTCCTCCCGCGACACGCTCTGATTGGTCCATTCAGAACAGCAGGCGCCCAAGCTTCCGCCTCCACCTTCCCGCGCCGCTCTTTGATTGGTTCGCTCAGACCGGCGGGCGCCCAAGTTCCCGCCTTCTGCGTCTTGCGCCGTGCTGATTGGTCCGTTCGATGCGATGGACCCCAATGCTCCCGCCCCCTCCAGCCCGCGCCGCGCTCTGATTGGTCCGTTCAGAGCGGCGGGCCCCAATGCTCCCGCCCCCTCCTGCTCGCGACGCGCTCTGATTGGTCCGTTCAGAGCGGCGGGCCCCAATGCTCCCACCCCCTCCTGCTCGCGACGCGCTCTGATTGATCCATTCAGAGCAGCAGGAGCCCAAGTTTCCGCCTCCACCTTCCCGCGCCGCTCTCTGATTGGTCCGTTCAGAGCGGCGGGCGGCCAAGTTCCTGCCTTCTGCGTCTTGCGCCGTGCTCTGATTGGTCCGTTCGAAGCTGTGGACCCCAATGCTCCCGCCCCCCTCCAGTCCGCGCCGCGCTCTGATTGGTGCATTCAGAGCAGCAGGAACCCAAGTTCCCGCCTTCACCTTCCCTCTACGCGCTCTGATTGGTCCGTTCAAATGGGCGGGCGCCACAAGTCCCCGCCCCCTCCTGCCCGCGCCCCGCTCTAATTGGTCGGTTCAGAGCGGCGGGCGACAAAGTTCCCTCCTCCAACTGCTCGCGCTGCGCTCTGATTGGTCCGTTCCGCCAGGCCCCGCCCCAACCCCCTTTAACCCCCAACTTCCGTTTTTGACCCCAAATCCCCATTTTTATCCCCAAACCCCCATTTTCAACCCCAAATCCCCCCTTTTTAACCCCAAATTCCCATTTTTATCCCCAAACTCGCATTTTTCAGCCCCAAATTCCCATTTTTAACCCCAAATCCTCCATTTTTAACCCCAAATCCCCCCTTTTAACCCCAAATTCCCATTTTTTAGCCCCAAATTCCCGTTTTTAACCCCAAATCCTCCATTTTTAACCCCAAATCCCCCCTTTTAACCCCAAATTCCCATTTTTTAGCCCCAAATTCCCGTTTTTAACCCCAAATCCTCCATTTTTAACCCCAAATCCCCCCTTTTAACCCCAAATTCCCATTTTTTCAGCCCAAATTCCCATTTTTAACCCCAAATCCTCCATTTTTAACCCCAAATCCCCCCTTTTTAACCCCAAATTCCCATTTTTAGCCCAAATCCCCCATTTTTAATACAATTTTCCCCTTCATTAAGGCCAAATCCTCTTCATACGTAAAAAATCCCAATTTCTCCTCCCCCAAAATCTCAATTTTGAACCCCAAAATCCCCATTTTTAATCCCAAACCCCACATTTTTTAACTCCAAAACCCCATTTTTTCCCAAATATTCACTTTTAATCCCAAATCCCCCCTTTTTAACCCCAAATTCCCATTTTTATCCCCAAACTCACATTTTTTAACCCCAAATCCCCCCTTCTTAACACCAATTTCCCATTTTTATCCCCAAACTCGCATTTTTTAGCCCCCAAATTCCCCATTTTTAACCCCAAACTCCCATTTTTAACCCCAAATCCCTCATTTTTAACCCCAAGTCCCCCCTTTTTAAGCCCAAATTCCCATTTTTATCCCCAAATTCCCATTTTTATGCCCAAATTCCATTTTTTAATCCCCAAATCCCTAATTTTTAACCCCAAATTCCCATTTTTAACCCCAAACTCTCATTTTTTAACCCCCAATTCCATTTTTAACCTCAAATCCCCCCCTTTTTAACCCCAATTTCCCATTTTTTAACCC
>JAUMJL010002488.1:0-32838 GCA_033558185.1 Dromococcyx pavoninus | reverse complement strand
GCCCCTGGTGCCGCCGGTGCCGCCCCTCCCGGCCGCGCCTGCGCGCTGCGTTCTGCGCTCTCATCATGGCGGCGCGGGGCCATGTGCAGGACCCCAACGACCGCCGCCTGCGGCCCATCTACGGTACGGGCCCGCCGGGCCCCGCCGCACCGGGACAGCGGGGAGGGGGGGGGTGGTGTGTGTGGGGCGGGTGTCCCAGCTCCGCCGGGCACCCGCGCTCCGTTCGGTGGGAGCCGGGACCGGAGTGGGGGGGCGGGCACGGGGGAGCCCGTGGGGAGCGGAGGCAGCGCGGCGGGGCTCCCCGGGAGGGAGGCGGCAGCGCGGATCCTCCTTTCCCCCCGATGCCGGGGGTCCCTCCGTTCCGAGCCCCTCGCCCCCGTGCACGGGGTCTGCCCGTTCGGAGCCCCCCTCCTTTCCCCAGTGCCCGGGGTCCCCTCCGCTCGGACTCCTCCTTTCTTCCCCACTGCCTCCCCCGGCATCCGAGGTCTCCCCGCTCCGACCCCCATCTTCCCCACTGCCCGGGGCTCCCTGCTCGGCCCCCGCCTTTCCCCATTGCCAGGGGTGTCCCCGCTTGGACACACACACGCTGCACACCCTGTACCTGGGGTCTCCCATCTCGGAGCCCCCCTCCTTCCTTCCCCACTGCCCGGGGTCCCCCTGCTCAGCCATCGCTCCCTTTTCATCACTGCCCGGGGTCCCCCTGCTCAGCCATCCCCTCCTTTCTTCCCCACTGCCCGGGGTCTCCCTGCTCAGCCATCCCCTCCTTTCTTCCCCACTGCCCGGGGTCTCCCTGCTCAGCCACCCCCCCCCCTTTCCCCACTGCCCGGGGTCTCCCTGCTCAGCCACCCCCCCCCCTTTCCCCACTGCCCGGGGTCCCCCTGCTCAGCCACCCCCCCCCCCTTTCCCCACTGCCCGGGGTCTCCCTGCTCAGCCACCCCCCCCCCTTTCCCCACTGCCCGGGGTCCCCCTGCTCAGCCATCCCCCCCTTTCCCCACTGCCCGGGGTCTACTCGCTTGGACATCCTCCTCCCCCTGCCTGCTTCCCCACTGTCTCCGTGCCTGGACCCCTTCTTTTGCCCCCCCTGCTCTGCTCGGGGTCTCCCCACTTGGACCCCCCTACTGAGACCCCTCCACTCTGCGCGGTTGATGGGGGTTTCCATCCCTCCCGCTTGCTGTAACTCCAGTTGGCATCCGTTTGTTGCTGCAGAGGAGTTGGGAAGCGATTAATTCCTAAAAGGAACAGGGAATGGAACCCCTAAAGCTGCTTTTTGGGGTGTTGTGGCACAGGCTAATTACGGTGTTATGAAAATTGGGAGATGGGAGTGAAGTAGTCAGAAGGAGACAGTCTTATTAAGAAGTCTCTTGTACTAAGCTGTTCCCACATATTTCCAGGGGTGTTACATGGAATTGGGATTGCCTAAGAAATTGTAGACAAGTTTGTGTCTGTTTATGCAAATATGGAGAAAGAGAAAAGAAAAACAATTCCCCAGGCTACAGTATCACTTCTTCCCTGAAACCAAAGGATGGGGAGAGACTTCAGAAAATGTTTGCAACTTTTTGGACACCAGCAAAACCCCTCTCCCTACAAACATGCAGAGCTGCCCTCGATTGGGGATGAATGTGCTTTGGGAATGTCCTTGGCTGCTCAGGGAGAGAGGATGGTGCGCTGCAGAACTGCATCCATGATGGGTTCCAGGGAAATGAGGAAGATAGTTTTGGGTTAAAAGTGTTAAGCGCAAGGCTGTCTTAAAGTTCATTGTGTAAGAATGAGCAATGCAGTTTGTCTTTACGTAACCACTTTAAGTTTTTTCCTTAGCTTTCTGCACATGCTGCGATTGCCATTTTTATCAATGTGCAATTAGGTCTTATACCTGGGTAGCATCATAAATGTTCTTAAAATAAAAAGCTTGCTAAGTTCAACCAATGATGTAGAGATGAATTTCACTGTGTTCCTTTCAGAGAGTATAGCTTTTAGGGAGAGAGCTTCAAAATAGCTTTTGGCTGATCCTGAAACTGTTTATCTGCAGCGTAAGATTTGAATTCGGGCTCTAGTGCTGCAGAACCCGAAATACAGTGGATGTCTTTAAAGAGTAAAATCTTAAAGAGTAAATCTACAACTTCACATCTCCAGTTTGTGACTTAGGTGCAGCATGAGATCCAAGATCTGGTTCTTGACTTCCAGCAGTGCTTTTCAGTGTGCAGTGCGTGCCTGCCTGAGTTGCTCAGGATTCCTTGACAGCTCTGCTTATCTTTCATCTTGATTTTTTTTCTCCCTTCACCTGAAGGTTCACGTGTATCATTTCCAGCCATTGAACATCTCCACCTACAGATTTGCAGCTTCAGTTTGTTTTCCTTTAGCCTGATTTCCTTTGAAAGTTGCCAGCTGCTTTGGCTTCCAACAAACTCACTTGTTTTTAGCAAAATACAGTCTTTTTATTTTGCTGCAGTTTAGAGAGGTTTGTGGTTTACTTGATTTACTTCAGGACACCTAAAGTAGAGATGTTATCAGCACTGTTGTTAAACAACCCCAGACAGGCAATGCAGCATGGCAGATAATTTGTGTGTAAGTGAACCATGCAACACAGATCCTTAAATCAAGAAGTGGTGTGAGAAGGGATCTTCTGTTCCCCAGTTTTGAAGCCTCTTCATCTAGAAATCCCTCTTGAAGTTGTTACGTTGAAGGTGCTGTGCAGGTTTTGGTAAGCCAAAGGAGCCACATAACCCGTGTAAAGGCAATGTGTTACAGTTTCAAACTATGTTTTATACATCAGCATTTTGTTTTGGTTGGTGTGGGCAGGTTGCCTTGTTTGAGGTTTTGTCTGTATGGTCTCAGGAGTCCAATTAGCTCTGCTTGAAATCTCCAGCACTTGCTTGGCCGTGAAAGCAAATGTTAAAGCCGCCAAATATAAAACTCATTAGTATAGATGCACACTTTGTGCCATATACCAAGGAATTAGCAAAGGTCACCTCTCTACTCAGTGAAAGAGCTGTCTCTCATTATGAGAACTACAGTCTTGTTGAGAACAAGGTGTGTAATGTAATTTCAATTAACTGGCATTAGCTCCGTTAGCAGTTTGCTAGAGGAGAGGCCAGGATGGTGTGAGCAGACCCTTCCCCGTGGGTATGTGGGTGCAACTAGACTGTTCTGCTCCATTTTGATTCATAAGGATTCATTTTTGAGGAAGGGGAAGCATATAGGGCTCACGGTCTAATTCAAGATTGTTTGAAATTGTCTAATAACGTGATGATGCACTGAGGGTGAAGCTGAAAATTATCATACTGAGCTGGAAAAAGGAGAAAATGGTTTGAAGACAGGGGTTTTCTAAGTTTTACTAGATAGTGGGATATCCCCCTGGGAGCTTCACTTTGTGTCTTTAGGACCAGTCTGGTGAAAGCACAGTGATACTTTGTTAGGGGACAGATCTACTCTGCCTGAAGTATGGACCATGTGGACAAGTAGTCTCCTCATTCAATGCTTTGACAGATTGTGAGTGCTTGTTTTCTAACCTACTGCTTGTTAGAAGTCACTGAAAGTCTCCCAAAGGCACACCAAATTAATTTCTACTTCTGCTGAAACAAAGAGCCTGAACTCCATCGCTAGCAAAGAGCTGTTGCTGCAAAACCTGCTCTATTATGTGTCTCTTTTGTTGCTGTAATGATCTATGTGGAGTAATTACAAAAGCTTGTTTGTTTGAATGACTAAAACTAGTGCAGTGAGATGAATACTCCATCTACAACATGACATGTTTCCTGAACGCTTGGCTTAGTAGTAATTGTACAAGGAAAATGCAGTTTGCACTGCTGGCCTGAGAGCACATAGTGCACAGTGAAATTAGGGATAGCTCTCCAGAATGGTCTGGTGTTGTGGTATAATGCTGTGTATGTTGTTCTTGTGCAGATTATCTCGATAATGGCAATAATAAAATGGCAATCCAGCAAGCAGATAAACTGCTCAAAAAACACAAGGATCTCCACTGTGCGAAGGTGAGTGTGGTCAGGGTGCTCCGACCTCATTTGGTGAGACTTGGAGTGTTCGTTGTGCCTTTTGAAGTGTCCGTGGTGTTTTCTGAACCCTTTGGAACATCTCGGGCTGTTGTGATTCACACAATGTCATCTTTGCCTGAAAAGTTGTACAGAGCCTCTTGGCAAGGTGCCTCTGATGACTGGAGTAATTGGTTACATCTGAAGTAACTGCCTGCCTCCCTGTCAGAGCCACTGCACACAACCTTGGGAGATGGGCTGTACCTTAAAAATACCTCTTTTTGGCCTTTGGTTGAGATATCTGCCTGTAGTGTTTGGACCAAAACATTTCCTTGGCAGATGTAGTACTTAGTTAAGCGTAACAAGGTGATTTTGGAGGCATTTTCTCTTCTGCCTCTTGTTCGCTGCCCTCCTTGCTGTGCCCCTGTTGAAGGGAAGGGAGTTCTACTCCTCAATTTTCTGAACATATGACTATCTTTCTACTTTTCTCTTTTCCCCATGGGTTTTCCCCTACAACTTCTAAATTTTGAAAGCTTCCCATCTGAGGTGAGTGTCATTGACCCGAATTTCATTTCTGTCACTTCTCTCTGGCCAGTTATTGAAAGAAAAGAATGAAAATTGGCAGGACTGGTCGGTTTTCAGTCTGCAGGTGAGGAAAATGGAGTGGCAGCTGATGCCTTAGAGCATATTTGTTAAGAAATGCAAAGCCATGCTGTTTGGTGCAGCTTGCGTTTGGAAATTTTCCTCTACAAACATATGGTTTAGAAGCTTAATAAAACCTGAAGTTCTGTAGAATAGAAATAATGAGGTGGTTGGGCAAAGCCTCTCCTCACCAGGCATGAGGGGATTTTTACTGGGAGCTGCTTACTGTATTTCTAACGACTGCCTCTCTGTTGTGTCAATAGGTTCTAAAGGCAATTGGCTTGCAGAGAACTGGCAAGCAAGATGAAGCGTATGCCCTGGCACAAGAAGTAGCAGCACTTGAACCCACAGATGATAATTCCTTGCAAGCACTAACTATTCTTTACCGGGAAATGCACAGACGTAAGCTGTTTCCTTTGCCTCTCTTAAAAATGACAATTCTTTACGTTATTCCAGAAGTATGTCTGACCCACAGTCTGGGAAGTGTGCAGAGTCCGAGGTTCACATGTAGGCATGTTATTAAAAGTCTCACAGAAGGTAAATAATCCCTGTTATAAATGCCTTTAAGGCTGTGGTAAAGCAAATATCCCAATTAGGCTTCTCTCATTAACATTATTGTGTACACAGTTCCTAAATGAGTGGTGCACTCATCATTATCCCTCACAATCAGCCTATGAATGCACTTCTTTTTGTAACGAAAGCTGCTGGATTTGTTGTCACTATATGGGGTAGAGATGGCAAATCCCATGGTCTGTGGTTTGGAGCACTTAATGCTGTGAGACTGTGGTCGAGGGGTTCAGGCCTCAGGGAGCTGTGTAACAAACAGAAGGGAAATCCTGCCTCTCGGTTTGACCGCATTAGCTTTTTCGGTGCGGTTCCTAGTGATGTGGTATTTTAAAAATACTCAATCTAAATGTTTGAGAGACAGAGTAGAATTGCCTGTGTTTTTCTGAAAGAAGCCAGACCTTATATACTGCTTATCTACAGCTCTGAACAGTTGTTGCTGGCAGCTTCTTATGGTTCTTGGTGGCGGTAGCAACATTTACTGTGCAGTTGCTGAAGCACTGACAATGGGGTAAAACAACTTTTGTAGAAATGTAGCAGTCTACAATACAGCAATTGATGATGCTCTCCTAGTTTATTCCTTCCTGTATGCTAAAGCATCATTTCTTGGATAATGCAAAATTTTTATGTGTATGTATAACCATAAACAAACCCCTGAAAATGTCAAAAGCCTTTCTGTGGTTCTAAACAACTGACAGAAGCGTTAAGCTCAGGTTTCTAACTTTTAGGTTTATAACTCAGAAAGGAAATAGTGGGTGTTAGGAAATTCCACTTCTGGTCCTGCAAGAAAGTTATAATTAAATCTTTTATGTATGTGTATGGAGGATATTTAAACTATGTGAAAAGCAAATTACATTTAGCTTTCTAATAATACGCTGAGATATGATTTTGTGTGTGTGTAAGGACAAAATCTGGAAAGGTGAAAATGTAAGAAAGTTTTACATATTATAATAAGTCATGATAGGCCTATTATTAAAAAGTATAGGGTGAAGTCCCTTATTTGTGAAGAGTACTAAAATAAGCAATAGGGAAATAACAGGATGTGACTAACATAAGTAAAACTGCAGTAAGAGTAACTAATTTGATATTAGGCTCTGTAGTTTGTGTTTTGATACATGATTAATTTGGAGCAGTCATTTTGCCAGGAGTAAGAATCTTCAGTCTTTTCTTAAGGAAGTTTATCTATTTTGGAGCGTTAAATTGAATGAAGAGCTTCTGAGCAGTTGAGTTGTTTGTGAGGGGGTTTTTAAGCACTTTCCTCCTTAGACTAATGTTTGTAATGCCTGGAATCTGGGGGAGAGATTACCATTTCTGTGGTTGATAAATGTGATTAAATTACTGTACAGATCACTGAAGCTGCCTTTAGGTAGCTATGCTTTAAAATTCTTCCCAAATTTGTCTTAACTTGAGCATCTGGTTTTGGTTTAGCGGAACTGGTAACTAAACTGTATGAGGCAGCTGTGAAGAAGGTTCCCAACAGCGAGGAGTATCACTCTCATCTCTTCATGGCCTATGCCAGGGTTGGAGAATACAAGAAGATGCAACAGGTACAATCAACAATTTGTATTCTGGTCATTTACATGTCTTTCCTCACGTATAACTGTTAATGCCTTTTCTCATTGTATGTGGATCTTCCAGAAAGCTGAGCTGGGTTCATGCAGAAGTTAAACTGTGTGTTAGCTTTGACAGAAAGGCTGAAAAGACCGTGATGTAGGGGATGGGTTACCTCAAGACAAGTGTTTTCTTTACATGGAGTAGGACAACTGTCTTTAGTGTGTGTATCTGATTCGTTGGTTATTTTGAGAGGTTTTTATCAGTCTATCTTGAACAGTGCAATGGTTAAGTATGAGACAGTGTATTATTATAAAGGCGTTCTGGAAGAGATACAGGAAGATCTCATGTTTTCAGTCTTGATTTACCCAGTTTGCTGTTATGTTTGGGAAGAGGAATCTCTTCCATGCTCCTGCCTCTGGAATCTAACATACAACTGTTCTTGTATTGGTTGTAATCCAGTGAAGAAGAACTCAAAATCCCTTCCTTTAAGTACATCTTCTCAGTTGGCAGAACAGTGTCACACTGGTTAGTTTTGTTTTCATCCCTTCCAAATTAGGTGCCTGGAGAATGCCTATAAATGGAAGACTCTTTTCAAAGCATGCGCGCTCGCTCTTCTGCATAAAAAAGCACGGAGCGCCAAGTAAATGAGTCCTAAACTCCCTCTCATTCCCACTGTGCTAAGGTGACTCGAATTTTTATACAAATTTGGTTTAAATAACTAAAAGAGTAAATTGAGCAGAAGTGTTATTCTCCATTGACACCCGACTTGTACCCTGTTTGAGTTCAGTCTGTAGACGGGGACTAAGTTATCAATGCACATGCAGTTAAAAGCTCCATATGACAATCTGAATTTCAGAGAGGTGCCTGTGTGTTAACTGTGCTCCTGTACGACCATGAGTGGAAAAATGCCAGTCTTGTAGATAACAATATTTAATATTTATGACCTTCTGTATGTTAAACAACAGTTAAATTATCCAGACACTGTCAGACTGGGGTGTTCCAAACTGGCCTGTACGTTCAACCTAAGGACTTGGAGATGCACAGAGTGCATGGATGCATACTCATAGGAGAATGAAAATAAGCCTCAGTGTCCTGTGTTCTGGGGTGTTTCAGCTGAAAGTACTGGAAAAGGCAAACCAAGACAGCAATCAGGAAATCGGCACCAAAGTCCATGTGTGGTAGTGGACTGCATTATATGTAATTTCTTAAAATTAATTACAAATTTTGTATGGTGTTCATTACGTTCTGGAAATCTGTGAGAGAAATGTGTGATTAACAGTTTCTCTGTTAGGCTGGAGAATCCTGTCTCTTTTGGCTCTGCTTTGATCCAGGCAGGCTTTCAGCTCGACCTTTGTTTAACCGTGGCTTCGCAGGGATAGGTGACCTCATGTGTTGGGTATCTGAGTGTCTGCATGTATGAAAGGAGTGGTGAAGGGCAGTTGCTTACATGAAGGGGGTGTGTGCTTTGCTGGGCCTTTTAGCGCTGACTGGTGGAAATCAGCACTGGAAATATCCCCCTTGCTCCTGAAGAATCAGTCTTCTGCTTCCTCGGTGTACTTACCACTTCTAACTAGAGCTGCCATCTCTTTAGGCAGTTGTACACACACACGCTTGTTCCTTGTCAGACCTACACAAAGTACTTCATCTTTGAAACATCCCACCCTCTGGTTTCTTCTTCAGTAATGTGTGTTTGGATGGAAGGGCTCACGGGCTGATAGAGGTCTTCCCATCCAGTTGCTATTTTTGTTGTCTGCTGCCATCATTGCTGCTTACTTGTGTTGTCAGCTACTTTTCAGGGATGATGAAACTTTTGTCTTCTATTTTTCAGGCTGGAATGGCACTTTATAAGATTGTACCCAAAAATCCATACTATTTTTGGTCTGTGATGAGCCTGATTATGCAGGTGTGTACAGTGTTACAAATGAGTTTGACTTTTGCTGCAGGTATGGTGTTCTGAGTGAAAATATTGGAGATTATTTTACGTAAAATGTATGTTTAAGCTATTTCTGTACGATGTGGGATGAAGGACTGATCCCTTCTTAAGAAACATTATTGATGTGATTCAAGATGACTGCTGTGTGGTTGTTACAATGCAACTCAACAGATCTGCCTCACCGTGTTTATACAACTGTGGTTATTTTCGTTTCTGGACTAGGACCCTGCTGTCTTTGGGGTTAGAGAGCTAACGAATAAACCCTCAGCCATCTGCAGCTACTTAGGCAGAATGATTCCTCTCTGGAACTAGGTTATAAAGGCTCTTGGAGGAAATAAATGAGAGCTCTGAACTTGGCATGTCTTTAAAAGGCCTGCAGGACTCGACAGCAGCTCAGCTGTGCTGCTGTTGGTTGAGATAGCAGATTCGGGCACTTATCAAACAACCTGACAGGGTGTTAGCTGAGCAAAAAAAGCAGCATGGAGTCATTAATCACATTCTCTAAAATACTGTGCTGTGGAAAACATAAATGTATTCTTGCTGCATGTCATTTGCCTTGGGTTTTGTATGCCTGGATGTACAAATCTCTGGACAGTGTAATCACAAGTGAGCTTTTCAGTACATCACCAATTTAATTGCTGCCTTTTAACAGAGCGGTTGTGCTCTGCACGTGGCAGATGGCAGCTCTGAGTGTGTGGCTGGGCAGGGGGATTAAAGCACCTGGGTTGGTTTTTTTTGTCCTCTTCAAATATGAAAAAAAACCCAGGGTTGAGACAACACAAAAGGTTGGTGAGCTGTTACAATAATTCTTCTCTTCCTCAGTCCATTTCAGCACAGGATGAAAACCTCTCGAAGACGATGTTTTTGCCGCTAGCTGAGAGAATGGTGGAAAAAATGGTGAAAGAGGATAAAATTGAAGCTGAGGCTGAAGTAAGACTTGCAGATACTTTTTGCTTGATTTGAATGTCACTGAGACAAGGAATGCACCGTTTGAGGAATTTGCTTATTTTAATAGTTTTCCAAGATAATAATCAGTAATGTTCTGGAAGTAAATGTAGTGGGGCAGAAGGAAAACCAAGAGCAAAGTGTTGAGAGGTATCTGGAGAGTGTGGCCAAGGAAAGTTTTTGGCATTTGATTTGACTGATTAAGTACTTGGGTTTGCTCTCTGGGAGGTCCCAAGAGAAACTTCAGGACTGAGAATGGAAAAAAAACCTAAATTCCTGAATGTTCCACCCTGTGGGATGCTAAATATAATTTTGCAGTCCTGGCTATCTCCTGTGTCTAATGACAGTAACACATGCCACTTTATTTCTTGGCATACCTGTATATTGTTTTAGTAGCAAATTTCATTGCAATCTAATCTTTCTTTTAAGGTGGAACTGTACTACATGATTCTGGAACGTCTGGAGAAGTATAAGGAAGCCTTGGATGTCGTGAGAGGAAAACTAGGAGGTAACTTATTCTGTCAGATAATAATCACAGTTGTGTGAAGGAACAGCAGCTCTCCTTTGCTTCAGACTTGTCCACTGGTTATAAATAAAACAAAGGCTGTAAGGATCCTGACTCTGCACCGGTTTTGAATGCTGATGCAGGCTCTGGAGGTGCTCTCCAGAGGTGTAGCTGGTGCAAGCTGATGTTACCCAGCTGTTTGTGGTGTTTTAGTGTTTTTCAGTGATGAGCTTTAGAGCAGGTGTAAATTGGTAGCATGTTAATTTGTTATAGCTCTCATCTTAAAATAAAAAAAAGTAGTTCTTAATATCCTACATTTTTGTGGACTCTCTGTTGTGTAGAATGCACTTGCAGTTTTAAGGATTTGGGATATGAGGGTTTCCATAGCAAACCTGTCCTTTCGATCCTTCAAGGGCCTCTCTTCTGTTATCTTACACTGACTGGTTTACATCTGTGGCTATAATAAGAAGCTTTGTGCAGAAAGTAGAGAAGGAAGTGCATTGATTAAATAAACTTTCCGTTCTGTTTTTAATTTAGAGAAGCTGACAAGTGAGCTCCAGAGCCGCGAGAACAAGTGCATGGCAATGTACAAGAAGCTGTGTAGGTGGCCAGAGTGCAATGCGCTGTCGAGAAGGCTGCTGCTGAAAAAGTGAGATGGTATTTCTGCAGTCCTACTGAAAAACTGAATAAAAAGTGCTGGGGTGGTTGCAAATTGGTTTGTTGGGCACCTTCTGTAAATGGTGGTTAAAAGAGAACATCAGAGGGTCTCAAAGCATTTCCAAACGTTTACAGTCCAAAGGCTGAGGAGAAGGGCAGCAGAATGGAATGTTAGAGGGACATGGTGAAGGTCACAGGGAGAGTCGGGGTCAGAACTGTAGTCACTTCTTTTTGAAGGCTGACTTTAGTGACAGATTAATGCAAGAAAATGTTATTTACCTTCTTATTTCTAAAGGGTTTCCTGTTTTTCCAGCTCTGACTTACCCAGTGGGAGAGGAGAACTGCATTTACATTTAATTTTCTGGAACTTCATCTCTCACTTAACCAGACTTCATGCTGGGAAATGCACATGCTGTTCCTTAAATTCAACTTTTGCAAGGAATGCAGTGTTAGAAGTGAGTTACTGATTTGGCAATTCTCTAAACTTTGTTCTGTGCCTGACTTTTTGTTCCAGCTCAGATGATTGGCAGTTTTACATAACTTACTTCGATTCAGTGTTCCAGCTCATTGATGAAGCCTGGACGCCTCCACCAGAAGAAGAGCAGTAAGTCAACGCTTCTGCCTTGGTTTTGTTTTTCCCTTGTGTTGCAGCAGTTGTTTGTGCTCATATATTCAGCACAGCGCTGTCTGCATCTTTGGGTGACTTCTTGACATCAGACCCCAAATGATGTGTTTGCCCTGCTGTTTTTTGGAGGCTGGCAATAATTTATTGGAATCAACTGTATAAATAGTGGTTTGTAGGCAATAGAGCTCTTGCACTTCATGTTTTTCATGGTGATTGTGTTAGAATCCATCATGCCAGACTTCCCCAAAAATATCCTGGCAGTTTGCTGAGTGTTACAAATGCCCTAGGAATGGGAAAAATTAAAGAACCTTTTGTCTCTTTAATTGCACAGCTCTTTGGAAGGAGAGGTACACTATTCTATAGAGCAAGCTGTGAAGTTTATAGAAGAGAGGATAACAGAAGAATCTAAGAGCTCCCGGCCACTGCGGGGACCATATTTGGCTAAACTGGAGCTGATCAGGCGTTTGCGATACAGAGGTTGTAATGATGAATATAAACTAGGTAAGAGAGACTACCTGGATGATAAATTGGTCTTTGGAGAGACCACAAACTTGGAACAAGCTGTTTGCTAAATCACTGAGTTAAATACAGTGTCTGTTATGAAAATGTACGTTATATTATCTGTATGTGAAGAATTTTTGAAAGCGTTAAAAGATGAGCCTTGGAGGCTCATCATTCCAGGTCATTCTAGGCTATTCCAGGGCTTGGAAGAGCAAGCAGGGAAACTTTCAAAAGGACTGTGGTATCTGTGAACACTGTTTTTTTTAAGATCATGGTCACTGACATGGTAATGAAAAGTGCATTCTAGATGTTCTGCTTTTGCAGAACGTCCTGCTGCTGCGCTGGAATCTCTGGGTGGTTTTTCTTTTTAAGATTTTTGGCAGTAGTACCAGGTTCTGCTTTTTAAAAACTTGCATTTGAAATTCATATTTAGGGAATTGATGAAAGAAAGAATGTAATTAGAGCAACATCTGTGCTACTTACTAGTTCCTTTTGTATTTCTAAAGTTACTGTTAGATAAGCAGAGGCTGTGTATGCCTGCCTGTTGTGCTGAACTCTTATCTGCCAAAGTAGCTTGAATGAAGCTCTTGAGGGTTTTTTGTGTGTCCTTGGTTACCAAAGACATCGAGCTTCAGTTAAAATCTGCAGAAGTGCCCCTATCCCTGTTCTAAATCACTGTGTAATATCGGGGGAAGGGGAAAAAAGAAAGCATTAACAAAGATTTCTCATAGTAATTTTACAGATGCAGCTTTTAATGGAGTATATTAAAAAGATGATCTGGCCTTTTTCCTAGGTGATCCAGAAGAACTAATGTTCCAATACTTCAGAAAATTTGGGGACAAACCCTGCTGTTTTACTGATCTCAAAGTATTTGTGGATCTCCTCCCATCCAGCCAATACACAAAGGTAAGGAAAGATAAAGAAGTATTGGCAGGAACTGCAGTGCTTGTTTGCACCTTGGTCCCTTTATCTTAAAATGCCTGTGGATCATATTAAAAGACAGGAAACATCCTAATTTTACCTTCTGTTTGGAATTCAGAAGACTCTGTGCTGCAGAAGATATGAATATCTGAATACACCGAGCAGTTTCATTCAGAGGATTTTTATTGGAGATTGAAAAATGAAGTTTGGTCCTGCAGAGTCTCAGACCCGGATGTGGCATTCATTTGCCTTTCTTACTGCTGTTTAGAAGTGTCAGGGTGCCTTGAGAGGGTCTGGGTTGAATTCTCATATTGAAAATAATAAACTCGTGAAGCTGATGAAAATTACAAGATGTGAGCTTGTATCTTGTAATTGTAGTTCAGGTCATAAGACCCTGATCAACTTGTTTTCAAATGAGTAATCTCTCATCACCTCTGTTTGTAGATCACAGCTGACAGAACGGAAGTAATGTAACTACAGAAGGAACCACGTGTTCATTCATTTGCAGTTTCTGTTGCTGTGTACTGTAACTTTTGTTTTACAAAGCCATCCTCCTTTTTCCTTTCCCACCCATCAGTTGTTTTTCACATTAATTATGTGCTTAATGGGAAAAACTTCCTCCTTAATCACATAGGGTGTCACATAGATGTTTATCCTGGACACACTGATATAGAACAAGGGGTGGCCAGGAGACCTATGGCAACTTTTCCAGAGTCTCTTACTGAAACAAGCTCTCTCTAACTGAAAAGGCTTTGTGCAGAGTCAGGAGCAGCTCGTTGAATGCCTTCAGCAGCTGGGAATCCTGTCACTCAGCACAATGGGATTTTTTTCAAGCCATTGTCTAAAGTTATCAGAGCTGGGGAGGTCTGGACAGCGAATCCTGCATCAACCAGAGGTTGTTGATAAAACATTTGTAAACAAAGTGTAGATTGGTGTTCTCTTAATACAGCCTCACTACAAGTAGTGGCCCTGGTGTGTGCTGCTGCTGACATTTATGTTAAAAGGTGTGGGTTTACCCAGATGTGGTCAGAAGGATATTTGACTCATTGTTCTGGACTTGGTAATACCTGAAGTGCTGAACAGGTTAACCGTGACTTCCCAGGAAACAAAGTCTAAGCCTGGAGCAGAGGGGGAATGATATTCAATGCTAATAGTTCAGGCTACAGTATTGTTACAGTGCTGGCAAAACCATGAGTTTGAATAAATTCTCTAAAATGTTCTCATTGTCCCTAAAACTGCTGCTCATTTAGTGAATGTATTGCATAGTGTCAGACTGAAATATTAGGAGTCCTCCCAGTCTGTGGCTGTCTTCTGGCTGCTGTGTCTCTGCAGCGTGTCTGCAGTGGTTGGACTTGATCAAGAAGATGTGTGGCTGAGGAGAGGCAGTGGTGTTGAAGTGCTTTTGAAATCTGAAAGTTTATGTTACTGAAAGTATTTATGGATTGTCTGAGATTTACTCGTTTCGCAGCAAAATATGCCGGAAGGTTGCTGTATCCTAGGTACAGTGAAGTAGGGTCTCACTGAGGCTACACACAGCTTGAGGGGGTCTTTGTTTTATTTATTTATTTATTTATTTATGAAGAAATGTTTTCCTGTGAGGGTGGGGAGGCCTTGGCACAGGTTGCCCAGAGCAGTGGTGGCTGCCCCATCCCTGGAGGTGTTCAAGGCCAGGTTGGATGGGGCTTTGAGCCCCCTGATCCAGTGGGAGGTGTCCCTGCCCGCGGCAGGGGGTTGGAACTGGGTGGGCTTTAAGGTCCCTTCTGACCCAAACCATTTCATGATTCTAGGATTCTGAGTGGTGTTACAGTTCAGTAGCTGGGAATGGTGATCTTGCTGGGTCACTGGACACACGAGGTATTCTAGGAATAATTATCATGACATCATTCATGACTTCCTAGAGCCATAAATTGGAATATGCAGCCTTAGTGATTCACTTGACCTTGCTCAGCTTGGCAAAATCTCAAACTGAAAAGATTTGTCAACACAATCTTCATCAAAGCCTGTGGGAAAACTGGGATTTGTGTGCGTGATGCTGTGGGTTCCTGCTGCCTCGCTGTCCTGCTTTATTCCTTGGGCATGCATTTGATGCAGTTCCTGTGTTTCAAGACCAAGTGTAGTAAAGCTGAATTCATTGGCTTTAACTCAGTTTTGGGTTTGTAAACACTTGGAATTTATGGCAACAAACCAAAATTGTCCAGCCCTGACTAGTACATGGTGTGGGAAGTCTACTGTCTCTTATTGAAATTGTAAACAATGGGAGGATGCTTTTTCTGCAACTCAACTGAAAAAATAAGTTGTTCATCACAGATGATGACCTCACTGATTGCAGTGCATTACTTTGGAGTTGAGAGAAAATGTAATAGCTAGCACAAAATCTCTATTTCCTGGAAGTGTGCTCTGGAGCCTTTCAGTAGCTAATTATTTTAATTGCATGTGTTTTCATTAACGGGTGCTTGAACTCCCTTGTGTGTCAGTGTATTGGAAACTTGCTGGTGATATATCTATTTTCCTCCATCTGTTTGATGAAACTTACTGAAAGCTATTGAGTGTGACCAGAGCTGAGTGCTCCTGGCCTTTCAACCAAAAAATAAAAAAAAAAACCCCAAAATATTTTGGTTTTTTAAGACATCTCTTTAACCACTGTGTCAGTGTGATGTCAGGGTTGATTCTGACACTTCCACTTGGCTTTTTTAGCTTGATTTGAGGGAGGAAATAATGTTTTTCTGTTGGTGCAGCCCCAGATGCCGTGCAGGATTTAAGAGTGTTTCTCTTTCAGTTCATCACTCAGCTGCTGGAAGTGATCCCTCTGTCGGCAGCAGCGGAGAATGAAATCGCAGTGCCAGCTGATATCAAAGCCCTGCAGCAACACCTGTGTGTGGTGCAGCTCTCCAGGTTGCTCGGTGTCTATCATGCTATGGACAAGAAGCAGAAGCTGGTGGTGGTCCAGGAGCTGATGTTCAGATACCGCCACGGACTGGAGTTTGGTGAGAAAAATCTTGGCATTAATGTTGCAGTTCTTGTGGCTCTTTGTGAGCAAAAGCTCAGGGCTTTTTCACAGAGATGGAACAGCACAAACATTGATGGTGCCCGTTGTGCTGCTAGATGATACTTTGCTCTCTCTTTTATGATCATATCCTTGTGCAGACCTGAATTATCTCCTTCCTTTTAATTTCTTTTTTCTTTTGGTTGTGTATCTTAAAGATAAATGAGACATTTTTGGGTAGTTCCAGTGGTACATTTGTATGTTATCAAGATTTCCTGTGCTGTTAAGCAAAGCCAGGCTTTACCATTGGTGTTTATAGGACAAATACAGGCAAGAATATTAACTTGTAGGTCTTGCAGTTGTAGGAGAGTCTTTTCCTCCAGCAGATATCAGCATAGGAAGGGACCCAAAGTGCACCCATGTGATGAACAAATGCAGAATATATGCAGCTGCTTCAGTTTTTAAGGAATTTATGGATTTTATAAACTAAGCTGTGGTTATCACCTGCCAAACAGCAGTGTCATTTGATAATACTGACAATGTGAGAAGCAGCTGAAAACACTGTTAGTAATTTAAGGTTAATGTTTGTTTTCTTTTTAGGGAAATCTTGTTTGAAAACTGAATTGCAGTTTTCAGATTATTACTGCCTGCTTGCAGTTCACCTGCTGCTTGATCTGTGGCTGGAAGGTATGTTCCTAAAATTGTGTGAGTTTTGCTGGAGGCTCTTTAGAGGCTTTTCCCAGTTTGCTGTGTAGGTAACGTTTTCTCTCCCTCGGCACAAGTTCTGCTGACAATGCCCTTCTGATATCAGATGTTCTGAGATTATTTCCTTCCCTCCCTGACATAGTGTTTCTTTGGGAGCCCCTGCTGCTAGACCTTCTGCTGAGACCTGTTGCCCTGTCTGGAGTGTTCCTGTGCTCCACATCTGCTCTGCCTGTTAGGCTCCTGATCCCACAGTCAGTCTGTAACGGTGACTGTTTATATTCCTGCCGTTCAGCGTAGCTGCCAGCTATGCCTTTGTCTTTCTCAAGGAAGATTGAGTCTTTAATTGGAGTGAATACATTGTCAGGTTCCTGGCAGGTCACTGGTGGAGCATGGGCTCTTGAATTCCTGGCTCTGTGCTGCTCTCTTGCATAATGCTTGTCAGTGTAAGCTAGATATCCTGAACAGTCCAGGACTCCTCAAGGAAGGTCAGTTCTCCAGCAGTGTGTCTGTGTGTGAGTGCTTTGCTCTGAACTAGATATTCCCTATGAGGAATTATTCCTCCACCTTTCCCTCGGAGAGCACCTGTCATGCTGGGGTGGGTGTTACGTTTTAAGGGCAGCGCTCTGAATGAATGCATTCTGCACGTTTAAATGCAGGGGACCGTTCAGAGAGGTCTGGAGCATGAGAAGGCTTCAAAGCCAAAGTGAGCCTTGCTGTGTGCTCAGTGCCTCTCTCTGATCACGCCCGTCTGTGTTTTGTCTTTGTCACCAGGTGAAGAGGCGGCTGTGTGGCAGTGCCTAACTCTCTTAGAAGAAGGGTTGTCTCATAGTCCTTCTAATGCTCAGTTTAAATTGCTGCTTATTCGAATCTACTGCAGGCTTGGTGCATTCGAACCTGTTGCAGAGCTCTATTCCAGCCTTGATGCAAAACACATACAGCACGACACCATCGGGTGGGTAGTATATACTGAGAATAATTGGTGATGGTGACCCTCCAGTAACCTGTCCTGAGATCTTCAGTTCCCTTTCCCACTCAAAGTTAGCAGATTATCAGAATTTCATGCAGAGTTGCATAAAAATGTTTCAGAATTACATGAGATGTATCTGCTGAAGGGTAACACCTTTCTCATGGAGTATCTTTCCTGTGTGATTTTGATCAGTTTGGGGACTGTTAACTATAGGGAATCTGAAAGAAATTTGTGAAATGTGTATCTTGATGCCAGTCGTAGCTTGGTGTTCTGGCTTGTGTTACTGTGCAGCAAAGCTTGGGAGCACTAGTTATAACATAAATACCAACTGGCCACGCCTTGGTTTCTGTGTTTGGGATATCTGATTCAGTAAAGCTCTTGCACACTTAACAAGATGGGTTGAGGAACTCCAAGCCCCCACGTGCTGTTTATTAAAAAATTAAGAACTACTTCTATTACTGTTACAAGCTTGAATTTTAATACGAATGTTGTGATTGCCATCTGTTAGATCTCCAGACTTTAATTAAAAGCTGGACTGTGCTGCAGTTGGCTGTTGAGAGCTGTGTTTGAAATGCAGGATTCCCCAGGGCTGTGTGCTGGTATCTGACTTGTGCTGTGTTGTGTTGCAGCTATCTTCTGACACGCTATGCAGGGTCACTGGGCCACTACGCTGCTGCATCCCAATCCTGCAATTTTGCACTCAGGTTTTTCCACTCCAACCAGAAAGATGTAAGTTGAAATAAACCTCTATGTCCTTGTAACAGCAGTTATGTCAAGATGCCTTACAGAAGTGTGTGCTTTTTGTAAGAGCTTACAGAAATGTAGTGGTTAATAACACAGAGGAGTTATTCCTGGAACTTTGTTTATGGTAAATGTTGTCTCACCTGGGTTTTCATGACAAGAGTTTGTAACTTACTGTTATATGGAGTTAGGTTTAGCTTTCTGTTTATAAAAGCCAGTTTTAATGTTCCTGAAAAAACAAGTATGATTACTTTTAAATGAATGGATTGTGGTTTTATGCTATAATTTAAGTGAAATGTCATGTGGCAAGGAAGTCTTGGTGTCATCTAACTTCTGGCATTTTTTAAAGTCCTCCAGCAGACAGGGCTGGTGGGTCAGGATGGCCACGGGGTACTTACAGATCCTTTATGTTACAGTCACCAAGGCACAGTGGCTTAGTGATGGCTGTCCTGGGCTTGTAGGGATGGTGGGGAATGCACATCACTTTAAAAGGTAGGGAAAGGGCAAGGTACAAGGTGGGAGGATTTCAGAAGGAAGAAACTCTCAGCTTCAGTGAAGGCTGTGTTATTTTGAGGTGATAGTATCAACTCACAAAACCTGGTCTTATGCTAATGGGAACTCCCTCTTTTATACCATTCACCTCAGAAATGGTGTGAATGAAAATAAAATTATATGGAATGAGAATCTTGGGGTTGGAATGGAGGAGATAGTAAGGGGAGAGAGAGTAGCTGAATTCCTCCAAAGAGATCAGGTGCTTCCTAAAATGCACACCATGCCCGAGGTATCCACGTGCTTGCAGACTGCTGGTTAGTGAGTGTACTTGTCAGTAGTCCTACTTGGAAAGTACACTCTGATGTACGTTCTGATGCATTCATAGGGAAAATATCAATTCTGTTTCAGAATTCCCATGGAATCCATGGAAAATGGGTTATGTAGATAACAGTGGAACAACACATCCTTGAAGTCTTGATGGAAATATTTTGGGCAAATAGCAACAGAAATAGTCCAAAATTGTGGTAGGGAAGTATATGCATGTCTGTCCATCTCCCTAAAACTTGCAGGGCAGCCCCAGTCTGGGGAGTGGGAATGCATCCTGTGTATGTATATTTTACAGTTTGATTACTCTTGACAGGTAGGTGAAGGAAGTTCTTTTTACTTTACTTAAACAAAGGTGCAGTCCCACCTTAGGACTTGCTTTCCTGCCGTTTTAGAACCAGATAAAAACACAAGGCTTGTCTGTACTGAATATTCAAGATGCTCATACAGCAATCCCTCAGAAGAATACATTCCACTGTTGGCAGCCCACATTATTCCCATGTACAAGATACCAGTTGCCATTTACCTGTGCCTTGAAGGGAGATGCTGAGTGACTGTGACCTGTGCCTGACAAATTTCACTGCAGGGCATGGAATGCACAGAGCAGCTGTGGATTGTACAATGGGAGCTTGCTGTCATCTCCTTCCCTCATGTGCTGATTGTTTAAGCACTGGTTCTATTTGCTGAGAGTCTTGGTGTTCCTGGGTGCAGTAGTTTGTGCCCTGGATCCAGACAACTTTCTCCTACGTGTCTATTGTTGTTTTTTTTTTTTAATGAGTAAATTATTCAGTTTTGTTTAAGAGTCACTCTGTGGATGTTAATTAATGCACACCTGGAACCAATTGTCTGAGTGAAACCTTTGGCTGCTAAGTGCCAGGTGAAAAAAATTGCACTAAAAAACTATCAGGTGTGGCTTGTTTGCTGGAGAACACTGTTGTAAAGCATCAAGAAATCACCTATCCCTGGAAAACAATCTGAAGTAACTTCAGGTGTGGTTATTTTGGAAGAAGGTTCTCATTTCTCTTTGAAATGAATGATAGAGCTGTGTGCAGCAGAGAAGAGCTGATTGTCTCCAGTAGCTCAATATCTGTACACAGATGAAGACAGCCACGTTCCCAGTGCTGTTACCAGGAAAATGCTACTCAACTTGTGCTCCAAGAATCCTGAAAAGGTAGCACCTGAATGGTTGGACCTGCCTCACTGCCACACCTTAAATGATTGATGTTGCAAGAGGGGTGAAAGTGATGCAATTGGCATTATGTAATTCTTCATGCTGCAAGATGAGGATGTGACTGGAACCCACTTGCATCATGTCTCATCTTGGAGACAGAGTATTACGACCAAAGGACTATGAGCCGTTGCTGATCTCAGGTAGCCAAATGTCTCCTGTGTTCTGGAAATTTCCAGTGTTTATCACCTTAAGATCTATTTATTTGGAAAATGCATTGAAAGCTGTACTAATTTGCAAGAAGGAAGTGTCCTTTAAACCAACTGTGAGGAGCAAATTTCAGGAGGTGAAGGCTCAGTTCAGGGTATTGTTCACGAGGATGGTGGCTTGACAAGAGTGGAGACAAAAGAAGAGATTCCTTGCCATAAGCGCGTTCCGAGTATCACAAGGTCAAATAAGAGAGAGCTTCCCATCCGAGCCCTGTAACAGCATCTGTAACTGCAACGTTAAAGGAGGACTGTCCTTTAAAAGTTACCTTTTAAACGATTTCAGATCCTGCCTGCTCCTCTCTGGGTTGATGTTGAAGATAGCTGGAATGTCTGCTACAGCGCAGAGGATGTGCGCTGCGGCGCTGCGCGGGGGACTGCCTGGAGCAGGAAGCGTGGGGTGTAAAGGAATGGCTTGGCATAAAAATATAACTGCTGATCCAAACTGGAGAAATACATTTTCCTTCTGACTTGCTGAGCTTAAATAGGCTTCACTTTGGGCTGTTAAGAGTGCCCCGTGAGTAGCAGCCATTTAGGATGCTGTGCAGTCCTGACATAACATTTCTGCTCTGGGAGAGGATGGCAAGGACAGGGAGGAGAGAGAAGGCAGTATTGCTATATTTGGCCAAATCTAGAGGCAACTTTATCCTTCTCAAGATAGTCCTCCTTTAAATATGCAGAACCACAAGTAATCTCTCTAATTTTCTTGTGTCCGTCCGTCTCTAATTTCTCCAGATACTGCAGGCAGACAGAGCACCAACGTGTCCTATGGGGAATTAAAAACCACGTGGATGCAGTTGAATTAGCGCCCATAGTGCAGTCCCCCAGCCTGACAATGAACTCTGCAAGGCTGTTTATCAGAGGGTATGTTGTTGAATATTTGGCATATTTTTTTGTACAGTGCAAATAACCAAATTACTTAGGAGGAGGAAAAAAACAAGAGCTACCTACAGGACGTTTCTTATTTTGGAGGGGAAAGAAAAGGTAGCTTTCATCTGTGAGTGCTAGCTTCTAGTCTTTCAGAGCCTTCCAGAGAGGTTGAGTCTGTTAGTACCCTCTAGAATTCAGTTAACCAGGGGCCTTTTTTGGTGCTTCTCATCTTCAGTGCGTTTCATAATCCTGTTCATAAGAAAATATTTGATTTGCCAGAATTTCTCACTTGTGGAGTAATTCTGATGTAAAGAATGCAGCCATCTGTCTTGACTGGGAGCAGAAATAGCTCACTCTGCCTCTCCAGTTCTAGATTTTCATTAAAATATAGTGCTTGTTTGGGGCTCCTTTGTCATATAAATCTCCTTCTGGAGATTGCCTGATGTGAAGTATTAGTTGTGTGCCATGTATTGCTGCATTTCATCAGAGGGGAAGCAAACTATCCCATGCACCCTGGCAGTTTTCTTTGGTGTTTAGATTGCATTGTAACATGTGTTCACTGTCTGATTTTATCTTGTGATGCTGTATTCAAAAATCTAATAAAAAAGAGAACAAAAAAATGTGTGAGTAATTTTTTTAATTTATGTTGTGGTAATATGCGATGCATATCCAAGTCAGTTCCCGAAGATCTGGGATGTATTTATTTTGCCTGAAGGTTGTTCTCACAGTGAAACAATGATTTGAATAATGCATCTCAAAAAAAAAAAAACCAAAAAAAACCCCAACAATTTTCCAATTTAAGTATTTTTCAGTCTCAGTGGCAACTGTAATGTGGCGTTTCTCAGTGCTGGTTTGGTTATTGAATCACATTGCCTGGTGGAGCAACTGGGCACTCTCAAAGTAGCAAAACTACTGGGGTGACTTGGACAAGAAGTGCAGGCTGCTCCCAGGGACTGAGTATCTGGCAGATTCTGTACCTCTGGGTTGATGTAAACCTCAGCAATGCAATTTCTTAGCAGTGACCTCATTAAACTGTGGCTGTTCTGAATTTATGGAAGTAACTAATACAGAGGTGGTGTGTGTTTTCTTCCAGACCTCAGAATATATCATTCAAGCCTACAAGTACGGTGCATTTGAGAAGATCCCAGAATTTATTGCATTTAGGAACAGGCTGAACTCCTCCCTTCACTTCGCACAAGTCCGCACAGAACGGATGTTGTTAGACCTCTTACTTGAAGCAAATATGTAAGTACAGCAGCCATCAGTGCAGCACCTTGAAGGTCACAAAAATTGTACATAGGCAGAGCACTGGCCAAGTGAGACCTTAGTGAGCTGCAAAACCCTTGAGCTACCTGTCTCTGCTTCTGATTTGCTCTTCCTTCAGCAGCCTTGCCAGTAACCATGTATTTGTAACATCTCTGATATCAGGAGAGCTGAGCGATGGAAAGAACGTGGTTTGTTACTGAGTTGTGTTTTCTGTTTCCAGTGATCGAGTATTTGATTTCATGTTGCTTATTCTTATGTACAGATCAACCAGTTTAGAAGAAAGTATAAAATCCATGAGTCTGAGCCCAGAGGAGGATGACATTCCGTGGGAAGATTTGCGTGACAACAGAGACCTGACAGTCTTGTTTAGCTGGGATCCAAAAGACAGGTGAGTAGCAATATCCTCAACTGTAGAGGGACACCTTTTCCTTACAGCAAACGCAGAGAAGAGAACCCTTTCAGGGCAGCTGCTGTATTTAAAAATGCTCTCTAGGCCGGCTAACTGCTAACTTAACAAGCATCACTCATCACTTCTAGCAGTGCTGCCCTTCTACATAGTAATACAGTTTCCTGAATTTGACTGCTCCTTCCTCTTCATACAGCTTTTGGTAATTTTTGTAGGCTTTTGTACCAGAGTGAAGCTTGCTGCTTTGCAAAATTGAAGTATTTGCCTGAAAACATGTGGTGCCTTTCTCTAGGGACATTTCTGAAGAACATAGGAAACTCTCACTGGAGGAAGAAACCATCTGGTTGCGAATCCGGTCTTTAACTTTAAGGCTAATAAGCGGACTCCCAACTCTCAGTCACACTATTCAACCAAAGAACTCAGAAAAGACTGCAGAGAACGGCGTCTCATCCAAGATAGACACAATTCGATCCCTGCTTCAGCAGCTGGAAGCGGCAGTGGATTCAGGGAAGAAGTTTCTAGAACAAAAAATTCAGGTACCCTTGAAGGAAAAAAGCTATCCCCAAATATTAAATGAGCGTGAATGCAAGCAGAAAAACTGACTGCATCTTGTAACATCCAGCAGGCTGCAGGATGCCCTTGTAGTGTTTGAATCTGGCCGAGAGATGTGCCAGAGACAAACACTGTGTTCTGGATAAGGAAAAGCTGCAACACCTTAATGTTTCTCTGCTTCTTGCCCAGTATCCGGTCCTTGGCCCTCCTCCTACCCGGATGGCTGGCTTCTTCAGTAATGGCAGCTGTCAGTGCCAGACCAGCTTGTTTTGTCTTGTTAGTGATATTTATGAACTAGATACCAATGGCTTAGGTAAGTGTTTGAGGGGCAGGGGTTTAACCAGATTGTCATGATGTGTGGTGGGAGGGAGATGTCTCCATTTCGTTTGAAAACTACCAGGCATTGGCTGATGTGGACCCAAACTGTTACTCGTGTGTTAATTTTTTTTAATGGCACTAAGTTATCTGGGAGGTGATGCCTTAATTTAATGTTTTATGCAAGTCTTCATTGTTGCATAGCATATGTTGATGTAATACAGGATCCTCCATGAAAGTAGTTGTGTTTGCTTTTGAGTATGAACATTAAATTACATTTAAATGCCTCTTAGTTTTCTGGAAGCAGAAAATACATGAAGTTGCAGTTTATAACTACTTTTTTTTCTTTCAGAAGATTCAGCAGAAATCCAGGAGAGGATAGGGAATAGTCTCAAGTCTTTAGTAGAACGACTAACAGGTAAATGGTAACTCAGGAATAAACACTGAAAGCTAAGGTAGTGCTTTATGGTGTCCTAAGGATGTGCTGCAATTATGGAGAAGTGTAAATGCATCTGCAAAGCCTTTGAAAGATAATCACAAACAAGGCTGAGATTCCCCTTGATCTGTCTGATCATGAGGCTGTTGTGTGCCACAAAATGTAATTGTGTCCTGTCTTTTTGCTGCCTTGCAGCATATTCTTAGCAACTCTTCTTGGTGCTTGGTTCAGGCGTGCTAATAAATGGGGTGGAGATTCTGTTTGTAATGAAATACAATTCAGAGGAAACTTCAGAGCTGAACCTTCTCAACAGGCTTTGGCCAGAGTTATCACTGGCTACTTAGTGGTCAGTCCCCTGACAGCTTTGCCTGCTGAGCTATGTACTGTACAGAAAACATACATTTAAGTCAATCTGCCTTCCTCAATAAGGTTTTTCTTTTTTCTTTTCAGACTTGTTCAATAAATGTAAAGGTGATTTGATTGAAGTCAGAGATGGCACCTTGAAAACTCATCCAAACCTGTTAGAAAACCTAGTCTTCTTTGTTGAGGTATTTTTTTCTTTGGAAATTACATTTTGGAACTAAAACACAGTGAAGGTTCTTTGGTGTCAGCCATTCATGAAAGGAAAGTTTTTTGTTGCATATTTGAGTTTTATGAGTATGAACACTAAAACAAGTTTAGAAGCCTCCTAAATGCAACTTTTAACATACTTGTACCTTTTTTTTTCAGACGATCTCCATTGCCCTGTGGGTATCAAGTTACTGTGACAGTGTCCTCCGACCTTTTAAATCCAACCTGCAAAAAAAGAAGAAGAAAAAAAAAGAAAGCAGTGTAGCTATGGTAGACAATATTCCTTTCTTTTCTTCCCCCAATCCAACAGCATATTTATACTGAAAGAAAAATCAGGATAGATGACGTGTTAGTAAAATGTTTCTCATAAACTTTGCCTTGTTGAGGCTGACATAGGTTAGAGGTTACTTTTGTACTGATTTTTAAAACTCCCGTTTAAAATCAAGTGGTGATGTGTCACATCTGACATCACGTGACAGCTTTTTAATAGGAAACACAGTTCGGAGTATCAGAGGCCTTTCTGCCTTGAACACACTATGGTAAACTATTTAACTGGTGGTATTTATCTAGGTGGGTGGATTTTAGCTTAGCATTGGGGTTATTGGAATGCTAGACCTTATGAAGTGAGTTGTCATAAAATAGTCATTTGAATAGGCATCCATATGTGTTTATATTTTTTTACAGCCACCTGTATTTACACATTTTCTGGATTACATTACTGAATTACAGACATTAACTTCCAATGTAATAGATCATATCAAAGGGCTTGAAATAATTCTGACTGCACTAAAACTTGAAGAGCTGTTCCTCAAGGACACTCTGCTTTTACAGGTAAGAACTTACATCATTGTTCGTGTCCTCAGTACATTTGTGTGTGACTGGTAACAGCCTGTATATGCCTATGGGATAATTTTTTTGAAAGCTTTTTTTTTCCCCAGAATGTTTTACTGGGAGAAAAAGAAAACAAACAAAAATTGACCTGATTACTCTTAACCAGCAGTTAGGGACCAGACTGCTAGGAAGCTTAGCTTTAGATGTTGAGTCAGAGTTTTCCATAGTCACAATGACTTTGCCTCATCTCATCAGCTTTAGCTCGCTGCACAAAATAAAATCAAAAAATGAGATCTAAATGCAGGAATTTGAAAACACTTTCATTTTGTGTGCTCTTATAGTGAAGAAAAACTAAAGGGTTTAACATTATTTTGTTGTCTGTGTAAGACTTACTCTATCATCTGTATTTAAGCGTGCCAGAATGGGTACAAAATACTTATTCCAGGAAACATTTGATATTAACCAACTGCTACTCAGTCACTTCCCTGGAAACCATTATGTGATCTTTTAAGAAAAACAAGTGGCAACTTCCACCCCCAGCTATACAGGGAAAGTAGGCACTGCCCATGCCAAACCACATGCCAAGTTTAGACATCTGAAACATGGACCTTGGCTTTGTGAGCAGTGGCAATCAGATAAGAGTGAAACTTTGTGATAGACAAGTTAATATTACTGTCGCAAGAGATCTTCTAACAGTTTAATACTTACTGTGAATAATGTATCTGTTTAAAACAGTGATTGAGAGCCTGAAAATAGTGTCAGAGTACAGCTAAAGAGGTGACTGGAAGCATAGAATTGGGATTTCCTTTATGGTGCACTTGAAACACAGGTAGGGGTACAAGGAGCAGTGTAGCACAGTGGTGGAATAGGCATCACCTTCTGATATACAGGGGAGAGGGGCTGGGGGAGCAGTGAGTCACACCTTGTTAAAGAAGGATTGCAGATTCCAGGTTTGAGGAGTCATTTCCTCACCAGTATTAGTTTGGGGAGTGGGAGAGACTGATTTGAGAAAGTGCAGGCAGAAGTTGTGTTACCCAGTATCCCGCAGATTCTGTTAGGAATCAGTATTTAAGACAAAATCAGGTCTCCAATTCATTTATCCAAAAAGGGAAATTTGGCCAACAGGGCATTGGTATTCATGGTTGTCTAGATGGGAGGTCTAGAGGCTTCTGAATTGGGGAGGATTTAAAAGCTGCACTCCCAATCTTCCAATTTGAATACCACCTAAAAAGTAAATTTTGTTATTATCGTCAAACAAATCTTCACTTTTAAGAGGTAAGACATTTTCAGATAATTGTTGCTCTGTAATTTTTCTGGTTCCTCACTGAGTCAGCAAATCCCTCCATCTTCCCTTTGATGTGAGGTTATCAAATCACTACAGAAGGCAGATCTGCAAAGCCCAGCCATTAGATTCACGTGGATTTGAGCAGAAGCATCTGTGGGTGTCCGCAGCTTTTCCTGTGTGTTCTCCATGTGTACTGTTGTGTTTGGTGTTTGACATTGTCACAGAAAATCCTGATAAACTCAGCCTGTATGGCTGAACTCAGCCCTGGAGCTGTGTTTGTAGCTCTGTGTGTTTAGAGCTAAAAGATGCTTTTGAAAAAGTCCTTTGGTTGAGGTCTCAGTGAAAATTCTGGTGCGAAGGGAGCGACTCTGGCAATGTGTCAGCTGAACCGTGCCACTGACACAAGGTTTTTCCCACATCACGTTGGTTTACTGGGGCTGTGCCTTGCAGGCTTTTCTGCTGTTACCTGTACAAGTGTCTGCAAAAGGGCCTCTCTTCAGAACAGTGGTGATGGCTCCTGCTTTGAGAACCAGGGTTTGCTCTTTCTGCATAGTTCGTGATCCGTCAGGGCTGACCTCGCTCTGCAGGTGCAGTGCTGGCTGTTGCAGGAGGGTGGTCCTCTAAAAGCCTTTTAGCTTGGGCATTTTAGAAACCTGCATGTGAAAGGGAACCTTATCCATTGGGAAGCCAGGTACCAGTGCTGCTGAATTAATGACACCTGAGCCCATCCCAGGCCACTCCACCTCACTACTCTCTCGAATGTAGTGTAGAAGTCTCTTAGCTGCTTGGCATTTACTTGCTGTTTGACTTCACTTCTCTGTAGAAGAAATTCCCTACTTTAATAAATGCTGACTGAAATAAAATGCAACAGGCACTCTCAATTTCAGCCACAAATATTTTTGCTCAGAGATGTTTCCAGAAGTTCTGAAGAAATTGTAATGTGTTATCAGCACTGGCTGGGCAATACCTGTATCTGCTGCTGGGAGCTGCTCCCGTTTCTGTGCTGATGACCTTCCTTTTGCAAACATACACCACGGTCCTCATGACATTCATATCAGCATTTGAGATGGGGGGGAAGCTTAATGGGAGGATTTAAATGCTTTCTGCGGAGTGAATGATTTCTCTTTTGCATTTTGCAGGAAGAAAAGAAGTTTACAAAGACTGTGCAAGGGAAGGTCCAGAGCAGTTACCATCACTCAGTTCAGGAAATTGGAGAGCTGCTGAAAAAGAGACTCGATACCATTAAAAAACTAAAGATTTGAGAATCGGAATCATTGACAGACTCCACAGGGGAGTGACACCAGAGTCCCAGACAGAAGTGACATTCAACATACCATCACTTCAATCCAGAACTTCCTCATAATGCATGAAGGACTTTAAAATCATAAAACAATTTTTTTAGGTATTACAGATGTATTGAGCTGATTTAAATTATTGTACATAAATGAGAAGCAGGGACCCTTATCGGGGTTTGACCACTTTTTATACATGTTCATAGGCATATTGCAACAGAAGAAAATTAACTTTCTTCCCTTTTGATCTCTAGAAACAACTGGAGATAGTCTTTAGAAGCAGCAATAGAAATCCAGCATAAAGCATATAGCTGAAAGGAGTTGTATTTTCATCACCATACAGTGTTTATAATTTTTGTATGGTCCTTGCCTTAGAAATGCAGAAACTGTAGATGCCCACATTCAGCCACCTCCAATGAAAGGAGCCCGTTTTGGAGCTCCCTGTTTTGGCCTCAAGACACCTGGGTCTGCTGAGTTAAAGCAGTGCACTGGTTCCAGCAGGGAAAGGTGGGGCTGCACTGGAGGAACAGCCTCTGCATACGACCTCCTCCCAGAGCCCAGTGCTCGCAGGGTGGGAGTAAGGAAGGTTGCTCTAAGGAGAGAACTGCTGGAGGGAAGAGGTGGTGTCTGTGCACATACTGGTTGTTTTCACATTTGGAAAAATTAGAGACTTGAATGAGGAGCAAACTTGGCCGTTAAGCTTTAGAGAGAGATGGGAATCAGTGTTTCAGCAAAAAAGACAAAACCAGAGACCTTGTATATAATAGGTGCAGTGAGCTCTGACACTGCGGTCTGATTTCATGTCAGTTTAATGTAAAGCAGCAATCATCAAGACTTTTAAAAAATGTATTTAGGTTACTGAAACCTTAAGACTTAAATATTTTAATAGAAATTAAATCCTTTTGGCTTTTGGTTTTAAGTTGGCAGAGGTAACTTTTGCTTCCGCTGTGGTATGAGGCTGAGAATACTTTTTGTAACTATATGCTTGCTTTTTGCAGTTGATCTTTGATTATTCAAGTACTAGTTATTAGGCATTCTGTTAGAAAGTGCTTTCATCTGCTCCCACTGAATCTGCATTTCTGTTGGGTTTTCTTTTTTCATTTTAAAACAGTAATGCAGCCTAAAATTGATAGGCAAAAAAGTACCTGTACCTGCAATGCAAGGGACGGGTCAGACATTACAGATTCCTCATCTTCTGATTTAAAGCAGCTAGAATCTGAAGTCTATTTAAAGTACTAAGAGAGCTGACAATCCTACCTTTGTCATCTCTTCTGAGTATGTTTTGTTAGTAATGCTAGAATGTTGAGAGTATTTTTTTAAAATAACACCCCTGTATATAAAAAAAAAAAGGAAAAAAAAATCGCAGTGCTGCTCTTCCTGGATTTAGTTTTGCTTTGCCCCATCCTGAAAGGGAAAGAAGAATGTCTGCAGGTTGTCTAAATTGCAATGTATGTCCTGATGGTTTAATTACGATGTCTGGTAAGTGCTCTGGGCTGGTGGAATACCAAGATGTGTGAAGTCAGATTTATAGTAATACCTTTCCTTGGAAAAAAAAAAGAAAATACCCAAGCCAACTGAACTCTGTTGTATAGAAATACCTTTTTTTTTGGAAAGAAGGGCATGCTCCTGAAATTAAAGCAAGACTGGTGACTGAAATGCATGCTTTAAAATGTGTAGGGCAAGTGGAAACAGTCCCATTGCTGAGATGATGCGATTCATAGAGAAGCACTGAGCCAGAAATCCACGCTGCCCCTTTTCCTTCAAGGAGGCTGCCGCTGGTGTTCCTGTCCCCTCCCTCCCCGTGGCAGTGCTCGCTAGAGAGGGCTCTGTGCAAACACCAGCATTGAATGCACAGTTGACACAGCTCCCTCATCCAGATGTTGGTTGATGCTGGGGTTTCCTTCCACTGCTGCTGCAACAGATGGAACTCAGCCGGTCGTATCGATAAGCAATGGTGAAAAACCTAAGTGAAACATCAGGTTAATATAACCAAGTTTTTAAAATCCTGCCTGAAAGCAGAACTTACTTTAAAAAAAGGTTTTCTACATCAGCTCAATTAAAAGGAAACTGCTCAGGGGACGTGTGTCATCTGAGGCAGAGTCTGAGAAGAGATGGAACCATGGTTCGCTCTCGCTTCCCGTCACAGCATCTGGCGCGGCACAGGTCCAGCGCTGGCTGGTCCCTTGGACCATCCCCACGGCAGCACCGTGGGAATACCAACGGCTGCCCGGGCTTAGCTGCTGTCCTGTTCCCTGTTGCAGCCACTGGTGAACAATAAGCTTCTCAAACAAATACAATTTTTGGATTACTCGGTGTTTTCTAAAACCAGGTGCCATCTCTTCACAAGCTGTAGTTTCTCTGTAGGAGGAGACTGTACAAAATGATTATGTACTGACTGTTTGGGGGCTTGCTTGATGGAGGGAGAATTTCTTTTCCCCCTATAAATTGTGTACAGTTAAATATATTATATATTTCTTACGAAAGAGCATTTCCCCTCCAGAATGTGTCCCACAGGGACCTGATAAGACATTCAAGCTATAACCCATTGCTGCTGTTCCCACTTTTTCACTCTTGGGATTTGTTTTTCTTTGTTTGTTGGGTTGTTTTGGTTTTTTTTTTTTTGTGATGAATTGAAAAACATACCTAGAAGAAGCTACCAAGACTACTGTTTACAGACTGAAAAAATACTGCTTTTGTACTACTGGGATCATGAGCCACGATCCTTTTACAGATTTCCTCAACTCTTCTCTTTGCTTAAAATCAGTGTCTGATGTAGATAAAGGTCAGAAGTCCTACCCTGCTTTGTCTACATATCAGACAAAATGTACAATGCCTGTTTGTGTTGCCCATCACTTTTGTACTTTTTAACTATTCAAAAATTGCATTTATATTTTGCAATCATTGATAATCATGACTTTATTTTAACTGCTAGGAATCTTAGAGGAGTTTTTTTGTTGTATCTGCAGCCTTATCTGAACTTTCCCTTGATTATTCATTGTTAATTTATGACTGTAGAAGATATGGATGCGTCAGCCTTCTACGGACTTAAGTGACACAACTGCAAATGATCTGCTTTAAACTGGATGGGTTTATAATTTATATAAAAGTCAGTTTCGTTACAAATTGGTCCTGCTGCCTCTTTAATTTTATGTCTAGATGGTGTGGAATTGACTGAAGTGCTTGCTTGCACTGTCTGGCTTTGTTGGCCCTTTGGTTGAACCCAGGTTATTCTTGGTGCAGGGCAAGTGGAATATCGAGTTACCTGAAATGAAGGAGGAGAGAAAGAGAGAAGGAGAATGGAAAGATGGGAGGAAAGTGTTCATTGCTTTCCACCTGCAGCCTGGTTTGGGAATGTTGTCTGCTGGAAGGAGAGAGTTTGGATGTGTCTGTTCTCTGAGGTGATGGTCTGTCAGACTGCTGTTTGGGCTTCTTGCACTGCTTGCTGGTACTTCATCCTGGCTTTCTGTGCTAAGGAAGGCAAGTGCTGGCACTGCATGGGAGATGGCTTTAGGCTGCTAGAGGAGATCTGAGGTGCTTGAGCAGGCTGAGCAAAGCTATGCCAGTGCCCTTGTGTCTGGCATGCTGTTGTGTATGAATGCACTGTACCAGCTGTGCTCTCCTCCCCTGCTCTCCCTGCTACTCTGTCCTGGAGGCGGGATCATAGAACGGTTTGGGTTAGAAAGGACCTTAAGGCCCATTCAGTTCCAACTTCCCTGCCCTGGGCAAGGACACCTCCCAGTGGATCAGGGGGCTCAAGGTGCCATCCAGCCCAGCCCTGAACACCTCCAGGGAGGGGGTATCCATAACTTCTATGGACAACCTGTGCCAGGGCCTCCCCTC
Organism: Dromococcyx pavoninus; assembly: GCA_033558185.1. NCBI lineage: Eukaryota > Metazoa > Chordata > Aves > Cuculiformes > Neomorphidae > Dromococcyx > Dromococcyx pavoninus. Next base: position 702 of record JAUMJL010002488.1, on the reverse strand, counting down.
CTCATTGTGAAGAATTTCTTCCTAATCTCTAATTTAAATCTTTCCCCTTCCAATTTAAAGCTATTCCCCTGCATCCTATTGCTGCAGGCCCTTGTAAAAGTTCTCTGCCCAGCTTTGCTGTAGTCACTTTCAGTACTGGGAGGCTGCTCTAAGATCTCAGAGCCTTCTCTTCACCAGGCTGAACAACCCCAGCTCCTTCAGCCTGTGCTTATAGCAGAGTGGCTTCAGAAAAGGTTCTTCTCCCAGAGGGTGGTGGATCACTGGAACAGCTCCCCAGGGAAGCAGTCACGGTGCCAAGCCTGGCAATATTCCAGAAGCATTTGGACAAATGTCCTCAGACACACAGCGTGAATGTTTGGGTTGTCCTGTGCAAGGATAGGAGTGGACTCGATGATCCTTGTGCGTCCCTTCCAACTCAGGTCATTCGGTGATTCTGTGATCATCATCGTGGCCTCCTCTGGACCCGCTCCCACAGTTCCATATCCTAATGTTGGGGATTCCAGAACCGGACACAGGACTCCAGGTGGGTTCTCTCGGGAGCAGAGCGGGAGAATCCCCTGCCTCGCTCTGTATTCTGCCTTCCCCCGGGGCCAGTGCTGCTGGAAGCCGCCCGCTCGTGTTCGCTGGGCAGCGGGACGCGGTTGCCCGGTTGGGGCGGGACCCCGGCGGCGCCCCCGCACGTCACGTGACGCCGGCGGGGCC
>JAUMJL010002486.1:0-18267 GCA_033558185.1 Dromococcyx pavoninus | reverse complement strand
CAGCCCCGTCCCACAGCCCCCCCAAACCCCCTGCAGCCCCTCAAATCGCTCCTTATCTCCGTTAAACCCTACAGCCCCCCCAAAACCTCCCCAGAGCCCCCCCCAAACTCACTCATAGTGCCCCAAACCCTCAGAGCCCCCCCAAACACCCTCACACCCCCCCTTAAACACCTCTATAGCCCCCCCAAACCTCTGCATAGCCCCCCCCAAAAACTCCCCTTCAGCCCTCCCAATCCCCCCCACGGCCCCCCGAAAACACCCCTCACAGCCTTCCCAAGTACCTCCATCACGCCCCCCCCCCCCCCCCCGTTGCCCCTCGCCCCCCCCCCCCCTCCCCGGCTGCGGGTGCTGCCGCCCGTTGGAAATCCCTGGCAATGTGATTTTGGGCGAAACGGTAAAAAAATCCCATCGCCAGGAACCCCCGCGGGCGGCAGCGTTTGGGGGGGGGGGGGGGGGGCGGAGGGGGGCGGGGGACACCCCCCAGAGCTGATCCCACGCTGCGGCTCCGGGACCGGGACCGGGACCACCTGGAACGAGGGAGGATGGGGTTAAAAACAGGATTGGGGGGGCGGGAGGTTTGGGGGGGGGGGGGGGCAGCAAACAGGGACCCTCGTGCAAACCCCAACTCTCGTGCAAGGTGGGATCCTTGTGCAAGGTGGGACCCCCCCCCGGGAGGGGTGGGGGGGGGGTGTAGAGTCACGGACCGGGATGGGGGGGGGGGGGGGGGGGCACGGGGCCCCCTGGTGGGAGTCGGGACCCTCGTGCAAAGTGGGATCCTTGTGCAAGGTGGGACCCCCGGGGGGGGGGGGGGTAGAGTCACGGAGCGGGATGAGGGGGGGGGGGGGCACGGGACCCCCTCGTGGGAGTCGGGACCCTCGTGCAAAGCAGGATGGTACCGGAACCACAGCCCTCGTGCAACGTGCGGACCCTCGTGCAAGCCCAGACCCTCGTGCAAGCCCGGGTTGGCCCCAACACGCGGCGGCAGCAACGTCGCCGCCATCGCTGCGACCAAACTGCGCCGGAGCCGGTGTGAGCGGGGGCTGTGGTGTCACCGTGTGCCCCCCCCCAGACATGGCCGTGGGTCTCGGTGCCCCAGCCAGGCTCGGCCCTCGCGTTGCGGCGCCGTCGGCGCTGGGCGGCTCCTGGTTGGGGCCGCCATGTGGGGGCCGCGCGTCCCACCGCCGTGACATCAGCGTCACCACGGCGACGGCACTTCAAAGGGAGTAGGGTGGAAGGGGCCCAAAATCCTCGGCGTAAACAGGGCCCGGCGGCGGCACAGATGGGGCCAACGTGGGCAACGGGGCCAACGTGGGCCAATGGGGGTGCCAACAGGGGCCAATGGAGCGGCCAACGGGATGGCCATAGGCAACGGCACCAACGCGGCCAACAAGGGCCAAAGGGTTGGCAACGGGACCAACATGGCCAACAATGGCCAAAGGGGTGGCCACGGGCAACGGGGCCAACGGAGAGGCCATGGGCAATGGTACCAACCGGGGCCAAAGGAGCGACCACCGGGAACAGCGCCAACGAGGGCCAACGACGCCGATGGGGCCCAACGGAGAGGCCACGGGCAACGGTGCCAACAAGGGCCAAAGGAGCGGCCATGGCAACGGTGCCAACAGCACCAAGAGGGGCCCCAACACGTCCAACAATGGGGTGGCTGTGGGCAACGGCGCCGGAGTGGGGCATCGTGGTGCTGGCACGGTGGTGGCATCAGAGATTTGTCGCCTTCGGAGAAGGATCGGTTCCGTGCGGTGTTTGGGGGGGGTCCCTGGCACTGGCAGCAGCCACATGGGCGGCCGTGCCGGGCGCGGTGCCCGCGCAGGCACCAGGGCGTTGCCGGCTCGGCAGCTCCGCGCGGCTCACGTGGGGCCCGGCGGGGCACGGCGCGGGGGCGGCCACGCGGGTTCCGTGCCAGCAGGCGATGGGTGGGGGGTGGGGACAGAAACCCCCCCCCCCCTTCCTCTCTCTTTGCCAAAATCCAACCTTTTGGCGTGGAAACGGGGAGCGGGCAATGGCGGCGGCGCCGCGCGGCTCCGTCTTGACGCCTGCGGGCTCGAGGGCGGCCGCGCCGCTGTGAGCGTCATGGGGGGGGGGGGGCGAAGGCATCGATCCCGGGGTGCCCGGGTTGGGGCGAAGTCATCGATCTCGGGGGCGCTGGCGCTGGCGTGACGCCATCAATGTTGGGGCGCCGGCGTTGGGGCGAAGCCATCGGTCTCGGGGGCGCCAGCGTTGGGTGAGGCCACTGATCCCCGGTGCCAGTGTTGGGGTGAAGCCATCGATCTCGGGGTGCTGGCGTTGGGTGAGGCCTTCGATCCCGGGGTGCCAGCGTTGGGGGCGAAGCCATCGATCTCGGGGTGTTGGCGTTGGGGCGAAGGCATCGATCGCCAGGTTGCGGCATTGGCGAGGCCGTTGATCCCGGGGGCGTCGGCGTTGGGGTGAACCCATCGAGGCCTCAGGGTGCTGGTGTTGGGTGAATCCGTTGATCCTGGGGTGCCGATGGCGTCGGTGTTGGGGTGACGGCGTCGCTCCCGGGTTGACGATGGCGGCGGTGTCGGGGTGTTGGCGTTGGGCGAGGCCGTCGTTCCTGAGGTGCCGATGATGTCAACGTTGGGGGTGCCGTTGCCAGGCGAGGCCGCCATTCCCGGCGTGCCGATGGCGTCGATGTTGGGGTGCCGGCGCCGGGTGAGGCCACCGTTCTCGGGGTGCCGCTGGCGTCGGTCGTGGGGCGCCGGCGTAGGGCGCGGCTGCCGTTCTCGGGGTGCCGCTGGCGTCGCTGGGCCCAGGCGTGGGCGGAGCGAGGCAGGGGGCGGCCCCGGCCGCGCCCGTCGGCACCCGCCGCGCCGGGGGGAAAGGATGAATCACGCTCCCCGCCGCCCCCGCCAACGCCCGCCAACCGCGATGCCCGCGGCGCCGCCGCCATCGCCACGCCCCGACGCCAGCACCCCCCGCTCCCACGGGGACCCCGCACCCGACCGCCGGCCTTGGTGGGGGGGGGGGGTGGGGGGTGTCCCCCATGGGATCCACCGGGGTCTGCGCGGGATCCGGGCGCCGCGGCCGCCGTCTTGGCGCGACCGATGCCATCTTGGCGCGAGCGACGCCGTCTTGGCGCGAGCGAGGCCGCTTGGCGCAACCGACGCCCAGGCCTTGGCCGCTCTCCCACCGTGACGCCAACTTCTCGGTGGCCTCGGTGGCCTCGGCCGAGGGCCCCTTACTCACCGGGGAGCGCCGCGACGGCCACCGGGAGCGCCGCGACGGCCGCCGCCATGGGGTCTGGCGGCATGGCGGCCGCTGGGCCCCGCGCGCCGGGGCTCCCCAAGTCGCTGACTTTTCCTCCAAGAAGGGAAATCCTTTTTTAAACGCTCTCGCTCCGCCCCGGGAGCGGGCGAAGGCCGCGGCGAGAGGAGGGGCCTGGCCGCGCACCCGCCGCTCGCACCCTTTCGCGGCCGCCGTGGCCCGGCCGCCATCGCCGCGCGGTGCCGCACCGGCTGCCGCCGCGCAGCGCGTGCCATCGCCTGCCCCACGGCCGGGGGGACACGTGCCCCACGGGGAGGGGGTCTGTGAGAGACCCCTCTGCCCCACGGCCGAGGGGACACGCGGCTGCCCCACGACGCGAGAGCCGTGGCTGCCCCACGGTGAGGGCAAGGGGGTGGCATCACCTGCCCCATGGCTGGGGGGCACGTGCCCCATGGCGAAGGGTCTGTGCCCCACGGTGAGGGGTCTGTCTGCCCCACGGTGAGGGGTCTCTGTGCCCCATGGCGAAGGGTCTGTGCCCCACGGTGAGGGGTCTCTCTGCCCCACAGTGGGGGTCTCTGTGCCCCATGGTGAGGGGTCTGTCTGCCCCACGGTGAGGGGTCTCTGTGCCCCATGGCGAGGGGTCTGTCTGCCCCACGGTGAGGGTCTCCGTGCCCCATGGCGAAGGGTTTATGCCCCATGGCAAGGGGTCTGTCTGCCCCACGGTGAGGGTCTCTGTGCCCCACGGCGAGGGGTTCAGTGCCCCACGGTGAGGGGTCTCTGTGCCCCATGGCAAGGGGTCTCTGTGCCCCATAGTGAGGGGTCTCTGTGCCCCACAGCGAGGGTCTCTGTGCCCCATGGTGAGGGGTCTCTGTGCCCCATAGTGAGGGGTCTCTCTGCCCCACAGTGAGGGTCTCTATGCCCCATAGCAAGGGGTCTCTGTGCCCCATGGTGAGGGTCTCTCTGCCCCACGGTGAGGGGTCTCTGTGCCCCATAGGGAGGGGTCTCTGTGCCCCACGGTGAGGGTCTCTGTACCTCATGGCAAGGGGTCTCTGCCCCACAGCAGGGGTCTCTGTGCCCCATAGCAAGGGGGTCAGTGCCCCATGGTGAGGGGTCTCAGTGCCCCATGGCAAGGGGTCTCTGTGCCCCATAGGGAGGGGTCTCTGTGCCCCACAGTGAGGGGTCTCTGTGCCCCATAGCGAGGGTCTCTGTGCCCCATAGGGAGGGGTCTCTGTGCCCCATAGCGAGGGGGTCAGTGCCCCATGGTGAGGGGTCCCACAGTGAGGATGGGGGGGGGGGGGATTTGGGGGGCTGGGGGGCTGGGGGGGTCAATGGGGGGGGGGGGATGAATTGGGGGGGGGCAGGAATGAAGTCGGGGGGCTCGGGCTGATGCTGGAGGTGGGTGGGGGGCTCGGGGGAGGCGGGACCTGTGGAGGGAGCGGGGGGACGGGGGACGGGGGGGGGAGCGGTGGATTCGGGGGGGGGCTCGGGGAGATCCGGAGGGGGCGGGGCATTGGGGGGGGAGGGGGCGGTGGGTTGTGGGGGGAAGCGGGAGGGGGGGGTGCGGGGGGGCGCGGTTGCCGTGGCAACGCCGCACACAGAGCCCAAACAGCGGCCGCGCACGGAATCGCGAAAACCGCGGCCCCCCCCGCCCCACGGCCCCGCCCCACAGCGCCCCCCCCCGCCCCATAGATCATCCCCACAGCACCCCACGGCCCCGCCCCACAGCTAGCTCTGCCCCATAGATCAGCCCCACAGCAACCCCCGCCCCATAGATCAGCCCACAGCACCCCAAGGCCCCGCCCCACAGCCAGCTCTGCCCCATAGATCAGCCCACAGCAACCCCCGCCCCATAGATCAGCCCCACAGCATCCTCCCCGCCCCATAGATCAGCCCCACAGTGCCCCCCCACCCCATAGATCAGCCCCACAGCGCCCCCCACCCCATCGATCAATCCCTCTCCCGCCCCACGGCTCCACCCCACGGCCCTGCCCCATAGATCAGCCCCACAGCCACCCCCCAACCTCGACCCCTGGCATCTGTGGGGCCAAGCGTCCACCTGCACCCACCGTGACTGGGCCCTGGGACCAGATGGGTCCCCCCTGGGTGCCCCCCCATCCGCCCACATCCCCTCTTGCCCGCCCTGGGGCCCCTGTGTCCCCCCCCCCAAACCCCCTGACACGGCCCCTCACATCTGGCCCAGCCGCACATCTGGCAGCGCCCGTGTGCCCGCGGCTGAATTTGAACACAGGCTGGGGGGGGGGGAGAGACCCCCCCAAACCTCCCCCCCCACAGCTCTGTCTGTGTGCTGTGGGGCTGGGCAGCACCCAGCACCCTGCACCCAGCACCCTGCACCCAGCACCCTGCACTGCACGCGGCACAGCACCACGCGTGGCACAGCACCATGCGTGGCACACGGCACAGCACCACACATGGCACAGCACCACACACGGCACAGCACCACACATGGTACAGCACCACACATGGCACAGCACCACACATGGCACACAGCACAGCACCACGCGTGGCACACGGCACAGCACCACACGTGGTACAGCACCACACACGGCACAGCACCACACATGGCACACGGCACAGCACCACGCGTGGCACATGGCACAGCACCACGCACGGCACAGCACCACACATGGCACAGCACCACGCATGGCACACGGCACAGCACCACACATGGCACACGGCACAGCACCACGCGTGGCACATGGCACAGCACCACACATGGCACAGCACCACACACGGTGGCACAGCACCACACACGGCACAGCACCATGCATGGCACACAGCACAGCACCACACATGGCACACGGCACAGCACCACGCGTGGCACAGCACCACACATGGCACACGGCACAGCACCACGCGTGGCACACGGCACAGCACCACACACGGTGGCACAGCACCACGCACGGCACAGCACCACACATGGCACATGGCACAGCACCACACATGGCACAGCACCACACACGGTACAGCACCACGCGTGGCACACAGCACAGCACCGTGCGTGTCCATGCACACGCCACAGCTCACACCACGCGTGGGCTGGCACAGCTCACGGACCAGGACACGCGTGGCACCGCACACCGGGCAGCACCCCCGCACCTCTACAACTGCACGCGCGGCACCGCACACGCGTGTGGCAATGCACATGTGTGTAAATCCGTGCACACCCCCCGCCCCGCAGCGCCCCCCAAGCACACGGCGGTGCCCGCAGGCTGCACGCGCCCGTGCCCGGCCCCGCACACCAGCGCTGGCGCCAAGGGGGCTGCGGTGGCCACACCGGGGCCGGTGGTGGCCGCAGTGGCCACGGGGCTCAGGTGCCCTCGGGGCTCGCTGTGGTGGCCGTGGTGGCCGCAGGGCCCGCGGTGGCCGCGGTGGCGCAGGCGGAGCGCGCGGCCCGGCCATGTCCTTTCTAGGTAATGGCAGCAGCGGCCGGGGCTGCGCTCGCCCACGCGGCAGCCGGAGAATTCCTGCTGCCTGAGTCAGCGCCGCCGCCACACGCGGAGCGCCGCGGCTGCACATGCGAACGGGCACCGAGGGGCACCGCATGGCACCGCGCGGCGTAACACCGCACCGCACCGCCTGGCATTGCGTGGCATCCCGCTGCACGGTGCCGCGGTGCAGCATCGCACGGCGCTGCGTGGTATCGCGCGGCGTCGTGCCGCGCCTCGCGGCTCTGGGTGGCGTCACGCCGCGCGGCCCCGTTGCTGCACCGTGCGGGGCCTGGCGCCGCGACGAGCTGCATGACGCGGCGCAGGGCCGCCCGGTGCGGCACCGCGGGCAGCGTCAGTGCCATGCGGCGCAGCCCGGCACGATGGGGCACAGCCGAGGTCCCAGCCCAACACTGGCCCCTCTGTGGTGCCAAGGGCTGGAGTGGCACTGGGATCACTGGGAGCTATGCACTGTGGGCACTGGGATCACTGGGAGCCATGGACTCCAGGCACTGGGATCACTGGGAGCCGTGGGCACTGGGATTACTGGGAGCCATGGACTCCAGGCACTGGGATCACTGGGAGCCGTGGGCACTGGGATTACTGGGAGCCATGGACTCCAGGCACTGGGATCACTGGGAGCCATGGACTGTGGGCACTGGGATCACTGGGAGCCATGGACTCCAGGCACTGGGATCACTGGGAGCCGTGGGCACTGGGATTACTGGGAGCCATGGACTCCAGGCACTGGGATCACTGGGAGCCATGGACTGTGGGCACTGGGATCACTGGGAGCCATGGATCCCGGGTAATGGGATCACTGGGAGCCATGGACTGTGAGCACTGCGATCACTGGGAGCCATGGATCCCGGGTAATGGGATCACTGGGAGCCAGGGACTGTGGGCACTGGGATCACTGGGAGCCATGGACTGTGGGCACTGGGATCACTGGGAGCCATGGACCCCGGGTACTGGGATCACTGGTGTCCAGGATTTCCCTTTCCTTTTGTCTCCGCTCTCCTTCCCGGCTCCTTCCTTCCTGGCCTGGGCACCCCCTGCCCATGTGCCAATGGCACCCTCTGCCCCATGGCACCCCCTTCCCCATCGCACCTCCTGCCCCATCGCACCCCCTGCCCCATGGCATCCCCTGCCCCTTGGCACCCCCTGCCCCATGGCACCCCCTGCCCCATCGCACCCCCTGCCCCATGGCACCCCCTGCCCCTTGGCACCCCCCTTCCCCATCGCACCCCCTGCCCCATCGCACCCCCTGCCCCATGGCATCCCCTGCCCCTTGGCACCCCCTGCCCCATGGCACCCCCTTCCCCTTGGCACCCCCTGCCCTATCGTGCCCCCTGCCCCTTGGCACCCCCTGCCCCATGGCACCCCCTGCCCCATGGCATCCCCTGCCCCATCGCACCCCCTGCCCCATGGCACCCCCTGCCCCTTGGCACCCCCTGCCCCTTGGCACCCCCTGCCCCATGGCATCCCCTGCCCCATCACACCCCCTGCCCCTTGGCATCCCCTGCCCCATCGCACCCCCCGCCCCTTGGCACCCCCTGCCCCATCGCACCCCCTGCCCCATGGCACCCCCTGCCCCTTGGCACCCCCTGCCCCATGGCATCCCCTGCCCCATGGCGCCCCCTGCCCCATGGCATCCCCTGCCCCTTGGCATCCCCTGCCCCTTGGCACCCCCTGTCCCTTGGCATCCCCTGCCCCATGGCACCCCCTGCCCCATGGCACCCCCTGCCCCATGGCATCCCCTGCCCCTTGGCACCCCCTGTCCCTTGGCATCCCCTGCCCCATGGCGCCCCCAGCCTCTTGGCATCCCCTGCCCCTTGGCACCTCCTTCCCCATGGCACCCCCTGCCCCATGGCACCCCCTGCCCCATGGCATCCCCTGCCCCTTGGCACCTCCTTCCCCATGGCACCCCCTGCCCCTTGGCACCCCCTGCCCCATGGCATCCCCTGCCCCTTGGCATCCCCTGCCCCATCGCGCCCCCTGCCCCTTGGCACCCCTTGCCCCATGGCATCCCCTGCCTCTTGGCACCCCCTGTCCCTTGGCATCCCCTGCCCCATGGCGCCCCCAGCCTCTTGGCACCTCCTTCCCCATGGCACCCCCTGCCCCATGGCACCCCCTGCCCCATGGCATCCCCTGCCCCTTGGCACCCCCTGCCCCATGGCATCCCCTGCCCCTTGGCATCCCCTGCCCCATCGCGCCCCCTGCCCCTTGGCACCCCTTGCCCCATGGCATCCCCTGCCCCTTGGCACCCCCCAGCCCCACGGCATCGCCCACCCCGCAGCATCCTCGTCCCCACGGGTCCCGGTGGCGCTGCGGGGCAGCGCTGCCGCGGGGCGGTGTTTCCGTGGGGCGCGGCCGTGGGGCCGTTGCCGGGCGCTGTTGTTGCGGGGCTGAGTCACCGCTTGAGTCAGCGGCGGCGCCGGGCGCGGGGGGGGGGGGGGCGGGAGGGGGGCGGAGGGGTTTCCTTTGGGTGGGGTCCCCGAGTGTGTGTGGGGGGGTCCCTGTGGGGGATTGCCCGGGGGGTCCCCGTGGGGGGGATCCCCATGGGGAGGGGGGGGAGGGTCCCAGGGATGTCCCCGAGGGGGATGGGGCTTCTCCCGTGGAGGTGTTCGGTGGGGATCCCGGTGTGTGAGGGGGGTCCCCGTGGGGGGGGGGTGTCCTTCTGGGAGGGGTCCTCATGGAGGTGGGGGGGTGTGTCTCTGAGGAGGGGGAGGTGTCCTTATAGGGAGGATTCCCCGTGGGGGGTCCTTAGGGGGGGGGTTCTTCGAGGGGGAGATCCCCATGTGTGTGGGGCTCCCCGTGGGGGTGGGGGGCCCACCCCCAGGGTCGTAAAGGCGGGGGGCGCTGGGGGAGTCTGGGGTTGGGGGACGCAGGTGCCCCCCCCACCCATGCACCCCATTCACCCTTAGAACCACAGCGCCCCCCCGCGGGACCCCTCCCTGGGTACCCCCACCTCCCTGTTTCCCCTCCCCCTCTCGGGGTCCCACCACCCCCTTGATGGGTTTTCCCGTCAACACCCAGGTTCCCCCCCCTCCCCCCCCGTTTGGTGCCCCCCTCCCCCCGGGTGCCCCCCATCACTCTAAGTGCCCGTCCCCTCGGTGGCCTCCCCTCCCCCCTCGTGCCCTCCCTCTCCCTGGGTGCCCCCCTCTCTGGGTGTCCCCCCTCTCCTGGGTGCCCCCCTCTCTGGGTGCCCCCCCCGGGGGGGGGGTGAGTCAGGCGCAGCCGCCCATGAGTCACCCGGGCTGGGAGCGGCCGGCGCCGAGGAAGGAGCCCGCGGGGGACGGGGCCCCCCCTGATCCCCCCTGGGCCCCTCCGAATCCCTCAGGGCCCCTCCCGATCTCTCAGCCACGCCCTCCACCTCCAAATCCCCCTGGATTCCACAGGGACCCCCTTGTCACGGGCCACCATGGGCTGTCACGGGCCACTTTGGGCTACCCTGGGCTATCGTGAGTTGCCGCGGGTCACCACGGGCTGTCACGGGTCATCACGGGCCACCACGCGGCACCGCAGGGGTTAAACGCGCGGCCCCCGGAGCCGCCGGTAGGAGGCGCGCGAGGGGTGGGGGCAATGGGGAGGGGGCAATGGGGAGCGGAATGACGGGGACCAATAGGAGCGGGGCGCTGCGCTGCGGGCGGCCAATAGGAAGCGGCGCGAAGTGGTCAATGGGAGGGGCGAGCGGGTATTTGTGAATGGCGGCTCCTTTGACCAATAGGAGCGGGCGCCGCTCTGAGAGCGGCCAATTGGGAGCGGCGCACGGCATCGAGGGGCGGGTGGGCGAGTATTTGTGAATGGCGGCTCCGTAATCAATAGGCCCGGGCGCAGCGTGCGGGCAGGAACAGGGGGCGGCGGGGCCGTGTTGTCCCGTCCCTTCCCGCCTCACCGGTACCCCCACGGACTCACTGGGGGGGCGTCGGGCTGCTCCCCCCCCCCCCCCCGGTGCTGCCCCCAGCCCTTTCCCGATCGGTTCTGCTGTGAGAGAGGCGACGCTTGGGCTGAATTCTGCACATTTTGGTCAATTCCACCCCCTCTCCCTCCCCCGGGCCAGGGCCCGTTTTGGGGGCAATACCGGGGAAATCGGGGCCCCGGGGAATCCCGGCACCACCAACCCCGCTTTTCCCGTTTTTTTTCCCCGATTTCCCTGTTTTTATCCCCATTTTCCCTGTTTTTTTAAGCCTAGAAATGTAGAAAGCAGGGTTTTCACCCCAAATTCCAGCCCAGAGCTGCTGCCTCAGCTGGGATTTTCCCACATCATCACCACGAGGCATTGGGAAGCACGGGAACCTGGAAAACCCTTTGGAGCAGCCTCATTTTGGGGAGAGAAAAAACATTCCAGTTATTCTCCCGGTGCAGCCAATGAAGCGCAATTCCACGGCTCCGTTTCGTTAGGAATTAATGATGGATTGGGTGAAATCGGGCACTGTTTAGGGATTTGACCTCGTCCACTGGTTCTTGCTTGCTTTTGGGATGCTGGAGTGGGGAGTGGGAACATTCCCAGGGTTGGAATGTCACTGGAACATGGCTGCGTGGCACCACGTGCCATGAGGTCCTGTGCGTTTCACCACAGTGAGGGTGGCACTGGTGACCCTTCCCAGGCTGGATCCTGCGTTGGGATAACCAGGAAGGAGGGCCTGGATCCCTCTGGATGCCGGTGTGGAGGCTCTGGCTAAAGTCTGACACCGTCTGTGGTGGCACCACCAACCGGTGCGTGTGGCCCGGAGCAGCTGGAGGATACCCAGTCCTCCCAGCCCATCCCAGGAAAGCTCCTCTTTAGAGCAGAGCATCCCAGTATCCAGAGCGACCGGATTTCAGACTCTGCTGCAGACAGGACCAAAATCCTGTCTGTCAGGTCCTAGCGCTGAGGAGAACCAGTTGCGTGAAGCCTGAATTCCTGGTTTTCTTCAAGAATCCAGAAGCACCGGGGGCTTCCCCCCCCCTCCCCGAGTCGTTGTGGGTGATTTTGTACCCATTCGCAGGTGCTTGACCCCCATTCCCGGTGGATTCGGCCCCGGGGCAGCGCCAGTGAGGCACTGGGGGTTGTCTGGGATGTAAAATTCCCAGTTTCCCACAACAAAAAGGCATTCCTGTCCAAGCCGGCCGACACTGGGTGCAGTTTGGGATGTGCTGGATGGGCAGAGCAGCCAGCAGAGCCAAACCCCCCAAATCTGGGGAGGTTCTGGGATTTGAAATTCCCTGTTTCCTAAAAAAAAACCCCCAGCATTCCTGGCCAAGCCAGGCAGCCTCAGGTGCGATTTGACACGAGCGGAGAAGCCAGTGGGGCCAAACCCCCAATCCAGTGGGATTTGGCTCTCAGGGTGATGCCAGTGGAGGAGATGATGGGATTGAACCAGGTGGGATTTGGGGAGCCGGGGGAGAGTTTGGGGAGTGACCCCAGGGCCCCGGGGAGCTGTGCAGACGCCGTCGCCCACCAGGCAGACGCGCCGGCACCGGGGGCGATGCTGAGGGGCGGGGGTGGTCTGGGTTGCCCCTTCCCAGCTTTCCCAGTGGAACCAGTGGCACATCGGGTGGGGGCCGGTCTGGGTTGGCCCTTCCCAGCTTTCCCAGTGGAACCAGTGGCACATGGGACGGGGGCCGGTCTGGGTTGCCCCTTCCCAGCTTTCCCAGTGGAACCAGTGGCACATCGGGTGGGGGCCGGTCTGGCTTGGTCCTTCCCAGCTTTCCCAGTGGAACCAGTGGCACATCGGGTGGGGGCCGGTCTGGTTTGGTCCTTCCCAGCTTTCCCAGTGGAACCAGTGGCACATCGGGTGGGGGCCGGTCTGGCTTGGCCCTTCCCAGCTTTCCCAGTGGAACCAGTGGCACATGGAGCAGCGGCGAGGGATGGAGCAGGCGCCGGCGTTCGACATGTGGCGCGATTACCTGGGGCTGGCGGCCGCGCTGGCCGCGTTCCCGCAGGAACGCCGGGATGAGATTCCGGCACCCAACTCTCCCTCGGCGTCGCCGTCGCCATCGGCAGCTGCGGACGAGACGCCGTCGCCGTCGCCGTCCGGCAAATCCGTCTGCGGGTTCTGCAAGCAGAACGGGGAAGCGCGGGAGGTTTACGGGGGCCACATCCTGCGGGACGCGGTGGGCCGGGTGCTGTGCCCGGTGCTGCGCAGCTACGTCTGCCCGCAGTGCGGCGCCACCCAGGAGCGCGCCCACACCCGCCGCTTCTGCCCGCTCACGCGCCGCGGCTACGCCTCCGTCTACGCCCGCCCGGCACGTGCCGCCGGCGCGCGGGCTCCCACCGCCCCTCGGAAGTAGCCGACGCCGACGGATGCGCCCGCAGGTACCGGCTGGCACCGAGCGCCCACCCTGCGGCTTCCGCTTCCCGGCTTGTCCCTGCCGTCGGCTCCGGCGTGGAGCCAATTCCCCCAGCAAAGCCTTAATGTAACTGGGAATGGGATTCCAGGGAAGAATTTGGGATGGAGGGCGGGGAGTGGGGCCCAGAGCGCGGTGCTCATCCCTCTCTCACCGTTTCCCTTCCAGGGGGGGCTGCTTTGCTTTGCCAGGATCCGGCTGCCACGGGGGGAGCCCCCAGCTCTGCTCGCCTCCGAGGATGAAGCACCAGGATGGAGCTTCCACTGGGACGGAGCTTCCTTCGAGGATGGAGCTTCCCACACTGACAGAGCTCCTCGCCGGGACCGGTCTCCGTGGTTCTTCTCCCGGCTGCGCCGCTGCCAGCGGAACTCCCGGAACGAGGCATTTTCCCCCCTCTGCCACAGCTGGGGAGGGCTCAGTTCCGTGATTTGGGTTGGGATTCAGGTTGGTTGTTTTGGATTGAGGTTGGTTGGTTTTTTGGATTGAAGTTGGTTATTTTTTTGGATTCAGGTTGGTTTTTTGGATTCAGGTTGTTTTTTTGGATTCAGGTTGGTTGGTTTTTTGGATTCAGGTTGGTTTGTTGGGATTCAGGTTGGTTTGTTGGGAATCAGGTTGGTTTGTTGGGAATCAGGTTGGTTTGTTGGGATTCAGGTTGGTTTGTTGGGAATCAGGTTGGTTTGTTGGGAATCAGGTTGGTTTGTTGGGATTCAGGTTGGTTTGTTGGGAATCAGGTTGGTTTTTGGGATTCAGGTTGGTTTTTGGGATTCAGGTTGGTTTTTGGGATTCAGGTTGGTTTTTGGGATTCAGGTTGGTTGGTTTTTTGGATTCAGGTTGGTTTGTTGGGATTCAGGTTGGTTTGTTGGGATTCAGGTTGGTTTGTTGGGAATCAGGTTGGTTTGTTGGGAATCAGGTTGGTTTGTTGGGATTCAGGTTGGTTTGTTGGGATTCAGGTTGGTTTGTTGGGATTCAGGTTGGTTTGTTGGGATTCAGGTTGGTTGGTTTTTTGGATTCAGGTTGGTTTGTTTGGATTCAGGTTGGTTTGTTGGGATTCAGGTTGGTTTTTGGGGATTCAGGTTGGTTTTTGGAATTCAGGTTGGTTTTTGGGATTCAGGTTGGTTTGTTGGGATTCAGGCATCCCAAGGGCACAGATTGTCCAGACTGGCTCGGGCACTGGAGAGAATCCGGTGTCCTGGTTGTTGCCCTCGCTGGACACAGCAGTTTGTTCTCTAAACGTTGGTTTATTTATCCTTGTTATCCATTCTCCATTAATAAAGGATTACAGGTCTGACCAGGCCCTACATCTCCTTCCACCTCCTCCTGGTGTGCGTGGTCCCCGGCCCACGCACCGTGCGCCGCGCTTTCGGCCTCCTCAGCGCCTCCAGGCCCCGGTGAGCGCTCATGGCCAGGCGGCTGCGGGACAGGATCCGTGTGGGAATGCCGCCCGTGTGCTCCAGCGCGGTGCTCACCCCCCCCCCCAATAGGGCTGGGAGCCCTGATCCGTGGGGAAAAGGACCCGGATCTCGGCACCGGCTCTTACTTGAGGTTGGAAAGCTCCAGGATGAGGCCGCAGACGACGTCGGTCGCATCCGTCGTGTCCTCCTTGCGGGTGGGCGGGTGCAGCTGCTCTGGCTCCTCGCTCCTGGCCGCAAGCGGGAAAACAAGGATGTTCCCACACCCAGAATCCAGAAATTTTGACTCAAAACGAGGGGGTTATCCCTGGGGGTTTATCCACGACTTCCACAATGGTGAGAGCCGCTTACCTGGGCCGCGGTGGGTCCGGGCCGTTCCCCTTGGCACACGGCGGTGGCATCGCTTCCGCAGGGCTTGGCCCGGCCGTGGCACACGGCTTCACGGAGTCGCCCCGCTCGGCAGCCGGGATCGGCTGCGGGAGAAGGTGGGCAGTGGTGAAGGCAGGAGCGGGAGGAACCCTGGGGATTGGGGAGTTTGGTCCCTTTGGAGTCATTCCTGCCTCTACCCTACCTGCTCCTTCTGGAGCCTGGGGCTGCTCCCGTCCAGGTTCCCGGCCGAACAGGCCTCATCCTGGGACTCCACGCCGACAGCTGGAGCGGTGCCCGTGACAGGGAGCTGTGCCGTGCCCGCTGGATCCGGCCCTGGTGTCACCGGAAGGGTGGGCACGCTCTCCGTGACTTCTTCAGCAGAGCGAGCCAGGTGCCGTGTGTCCGGCCTCGCTGTGCGCTCCGTGAGACCCTCACGGTCCCTCTCGCCTGCTGGATCCGGCACCGCTGGATCCGGATCCAGCTCAGCTGGATTTGGCACCGCTGGACTTGGCACAGCCAGACTTGGCACCACCAGACTCAGCACAGCTGGACCCGGCACAGCGTTGATGTCAGGAGAGGGGGTTTCTCCCTCTCCAGCCTCTTCCCAGCCTGTGTCGCCTTCTCCTGCAGTTTTCCATGGGGAAGCGTTCCCAGCAGCCGTGCCGGTGCCTCCCTCCACCTCTGGATCCGCAGCCAGGGCACAGATCCCTGACTCCTCCCCGGAGCCGATGCCACCAGCCGGGCTCTGCCGGGATTCGGCCGTGTTCTCCACTCTGCCATCCGTCCCCGCTGCCCGTGGTCGTTCCCCGCTCCCGTTTTCCTGCTCTTCTCCTCTGGCCACCGACTCGGATTCATTTTCTTTGGCACTTACAACAGATGTGGATTCCTGGATTTCAGCAGCATCGCTTCGACGCTCGTATTCCTCGTGGTGAGGGTCCGGCCCTGCTGCCAGCACGCTGCTGCTCCCACCTGGAATATCCACAGGGATCTCTCTGCCAGCCACCCCCTCAGTCGAGGCGCGCTCGGGACCACCACCAACATAGCCTGTTCCATGGGGAATTCGGGTGTTGGCACCCTGCTCTTCTCCAGCGCTTCCATCCCGCTCCGTGGCCACCACTGGATCCTCTTCTGCCTCAAGCGCTGCCAAATCCATCCTTTGGGACAACTTTGGCAGCGACACCACTCCTGGGAAAGCTGGTTCCAGCGACTCGACACCTCCACTGGTGCTCAGCTCCCTTCCTTCCTGGAATAACAAGGTGCTGACATCACCCCTGGGTTAAAACAATTGCAATCTCTAGAATATTCCCTCTGTTTGATGTAAATCCAAAGGCCGTTTGCCCACAGAGGGAAAACAGCACCAGGAAAGGAGTTTGGTGGAGCTGGGAGCTCGCCGGGATCGCCCGGACCCAGCGTACCTGGGATGAGGGGCTGGGGCCCTGCTCTCCTGCCTGGCTTTGCTCCGGAGCCACTGCCTCCCTGTTGACATTCCCACTGTTAATTCCAATAACACACCTTCAGTGAGGCCTTCACTGATTCCACCCTCACCTACTGGTTCCTCATCCCCGTTACCTCCTCATCCCAGCGTTGCTGCCGGTCGTCTCTTCCCGATCTTCCTTCCCTCCTGCTGTCAGTGTTGGTTTTCCATCGGCATCACCACCCTGAGCTGGGTCAGTCCTGTCCAAGCCATCATCTCCCATTGCCTCCGAATCTTCCCGAGCACCGCGTTTAGGTTTGGAATCTCGGCATTTGCCATCTCCTCCTTTAAGGGAAAACGAATCCTTAGGCATCTCTGTAGGATAGGAGGGATTCCGGGTGTTTGGGCACGTGGGAAGAGCAACCAGTGTCTAGGGTTGGTTCCTAACTCCTGGGAAACACCCTCCCCGTGCCTCTAACGCTGGAATTGAGGGGAAAAAAAACACGTTTAGGGTTTTTTGGTGGTGTGGCTCCATTCCCACCTCTCCCCTTCTTCTCCCAAATGCCAAGGAATGGGGTTTGTGGCAGGAGGGAGCGCGGCTCAGTATCCAACTCCCCCCTCGCTGGCAGAAAGTGGCCCTGTGGGTTGTGCACAGGAGATGAGGGGGTTTTCAGGATGTTGTCCCCATCCCTTTGCTGCCTCTGTCCCTTTCCCCCCACCATCCCTGTCCCCTCACAGCCCCTGTTCCCTCTCCCTTGCCAACTGCATCCCCTCGCAGCCCCCGTCCCTTCACAGCCCACCTCCCCTCCACTCTCTGTCCCTGTCCCTTCATAGCCCCGTGTCCCCTCATAGTCCTCATTCCCTCTGTTCTCCATACTTGTCCCTTCAAAATCCCAACTCCTCACAGCCCCCATCCCCTCCGGTCTCTATTCTTGTCCCCTTGCACCCTGTGTCCCCTCATGGCCCCCATCTCCTTTGCTCTCTCTCTCCCCGTCCCCTCGCAGCCCTTGTCCCCTCTGCTCTCTGTCCCTGTCCTCTCACCATCTCCATCCCCTCGTCATCCCCAGTCCCCTCACAGCCCCCATCCCCTCACAGCCCCCCATCCCCTCCACTCTGTGTCTCCATTCCTTTGCCATCCCTGTCCCCTCGCAGCCCCCCATCCCCTCTCCATCCCACCCCTCGCAGCCCCCATCCCTTCCCCACCGGGGACTCCCCCCATTACCTGGCAGCTGCTCGTTCTTCCGTTTGCCCATCGCTCCCCTCCCTGAGCGGGGGAGAACAGAGCGGGTTTAACGAGCGACCCCCCCCAATAGGCCCCTCCAGACCCACTTCGCCCCCAGGGCCGAGCCCACCCTCCCCCCCACCCCCTCAGGGCCAAGCACCGCTCCTCTAGGACCCGGCACCGCCCCAGGCACACACCACTACCCCCAGGGCCGGGGTCGCAGTGACAACAACCGAACCCTCCAGTTCTGAGGCAAAAAAGGGCGAATTTGGCCCATTTGCACCCAGGCCTCGCCGCCACCCGGCGCTTTTCCCGCCTTTTCCGCGCCGCCGCCAGTGCGCGTGCGCGGCGCAAGGGACGACGGGAGTTGTAGTTTCAAGCGACACCCAGTGATGCTCTGCTTCACCTTGCGCATGCGCTGCGCAAGGGACGACGGGAGTTGTAGTTTCAAGCGTCACCCAGCGATGCTCTGCTTCACTTTGCGCATGCGCGGCGCAAGGGACGACGGGAGTTGTAGTTTCAAGCGACACTCAGCGATGCTCTGCATCACCATGCGCATGCGCGGCGCAAGGGACGACGGGAGTTGTAGTCCCCGGGCGCTGCCAAGCGCGACGCGGCCAGGACGGCGACGTTTTGCGACGGCTGAGCCGTAAAGCGCGGCGCGTTGTTGACAGCCGAGGAGGAAGTGAAGTGAGTGGGGACTGGGGCGCCGGGACAGGGCGGGGCTTGGGGGGACGGGGGCGCCCGGACAGGGGGGGCTTGGGGCGAGGGGGGGGTTACCGGGGGAGAGGACATCAGGTGTGGAGGGCGCTGGGGATCATTTTGGGGGGAGAACGG
>JAUMJL010002485.1:0-34507 GCA_033558185.1 Dromococcyx pavoninus | reverse complement strand
CGCAGCCCATTTTGGGGTTCCTCAGCTTATTTTTGGGTTCATCAATCCATTTTAGTGTTCTTCACCCTTTTTTTCGGTTTCCTTAATCCATTTTTTGGATTCCTCAATGAATTTTTAGTTTCTTCAGCCCATTTTCGCTTCCTCAGCCCATTTTTGTGTTCTTCAGCCCATTTTTGTGTTCCTCAGCCCATTTTTGATTCCTCAATCCATTTTTGGGTGACTCAGCTCATTTTCGGTCTCCTCAATCCATTTTAGGGTTCTTCAGAAAATGTTTGGGTTCCTGAGCCCATTTTTGGTTTCCTCAATATATTTTTGGGTTCCTCAGCCCAATTTTGGGTTCCTCAATCCATTTTCTTGGTTCCTCAATCAATTTCTAGGCTCTTCAGCCCATTTTTGGTTACCTCAATACATTTTTTGGTACTTCATCCCATTTTTCGGTTCCTGATTCCATTTTTGGGTTCCTCAATCCATGTTAGGTAACTCAGCTCATTTTTGGGCTCCTCAATCCATTTTCGGACTCTTCAGCTCACTTTTAGTTTCCTGAACCCATTTTCGTCTTCCTCAATCCATTTTTGAATTTTTCAATCTATTTTTGGGTTTCTCAGCTCATTTTTGGGTTCCTGAATCCATTTTGGGGTTTCTCAGGCTATTTTTGGTTTCCTCAGCCCTTTTTTGGTTTCTTCCATCCATTTTTCGTTTTTTCAATCCATTTATGGGTTCCTGAGTGCATTTTTGGGTTCCTCAATCCATTTTTCGGTTCCTCACTCTATTTTTCGGTTCCTCAGCCCACTTTTGGGTTTCGCAGACTCTTTTTGGCTTCTTCAGCCCATTTTCGGTTCCTCAGCCCGTTTTTGGGATCCTCAGCCTATTTTTGGGTTCCTCAATCCATTTTTCTGTTCCTGAGCAAATTTTTGGGTTCCTCAATCTATTTTTGGCTTCCTGAGCCACTTTTTGGGTTTCTCAATCCATTTTTTGGTTCTTTAGCCCATTTTTAGATTCCTCAGACCATTTTTGGGTTCCTCAACCCGTTCTTGGATTCTTCAGTCCATTTGTTAGTTCCTGAGACCATTTTTGGATTCCTTAACCATTTTTGGGTTCCTCAATCCATTTTTAGGTTCCTGAGCCCATTTTTGGTTTCCTCAATCCATTTTTCGGTTCCTCAGCCTATTTTTGGGTTCCTGAGCCCATTTTTTTGGTTCCTCAATCCATTTTTGCTTTCTTCAATCCATTTTTGGGTTCTTCAGACCTTTCTTGTGTTCTGCAGCCCATTTCTGGCATCTACAAACCACTTTTGGTTTCCACAGCCCATTTTCGGGTTCCTAAATGCATTTTTCTGTTCCTGAGTCCATGTTTGGTTTCCTCAATCCATTTTTGGGTTACTCAATGCATTTTTGGTTTCCTGAGCCTATTTTTGGGTTCTTCAGGCTTTTTTCGGTTTCCTTAGGGAATATTTGGGTTCCTCAATCCATTTTTGGATTCCTCAATCCGGTTTTGGGTTCTTCAGTCCATTTTTGGGTTTCTCAAACCATTTATGGCTTCTTCAGGCAATTTTTGGTTTCTTCCGCCCCTTTTAGGGTTCCTGAAAATATTTCTGGATTCCTAAATCCATTTTTGACTTCTTCAGCCCATTTTGGGGTTCCTCAATCCATTTTTGGGTTACTCAGCTCATTTTTGGGGGTTCCTGGTCCTATTTTGGTGTTCCTGAGCCTATTTTGGGGTTCCGCAGCCCATTTTGGGGTTCCTCAGCTTATTTTTGGGTTCATCAATCCATTTTAGTGTTCTTCACCCTTTTTTTCGGTTTCCTTAATCCATTTTTTGGATTCCTCAATGAATTTTTAGTTTCTTCAGCCCATTTTCGCTTCCTCAGCCCATTTTTGTGTTCTTCAGCCCATTTTTGTGTTCCTCAGCCCATTTTTGATTCCTCAATCCATTTTTGGGTGACTCAGCTCATTTTCGGTCTCCTCAATCCATTTTAGGGTTCTTCAGAAAATGTTTGGGTTCCTGAGCCCATTTTTGGTTTCCTCAATATATTTTTGGGTTCCTCAGCCCAATTTTGGGTTCCTCAATCCATTTTCTTGGTTCCTCAATCAATTTCTAGGCTCTTCAGCCCATTTTTGGTTACCTCAATACATTTTTTGGTACTTCAGCCCATTTTTCGGTTCCTGATTCCATTTTTGGGTTCCTCAATCCATGTTAGGTAACTCAGCTCATTTTTGGGCTCCTCAATCCATTTTCGGACTCTTCAGCTCACTTTTAGTTTCCTGAACCCATTTTCGTCTTCCTCAATCCATTTTTGAATTTTTCAATCTATTTTTGGGTTTCTCAGCTCATTTTTGGGTTCCTGAATCCATTTTGGGGTTTCTCAGGCTATTTTTGGTTTCCTCAGCCCTTTTTTGGTTTCTTCCATCCATTTTTCGTTTTTTCAATCCATTTATGGGTTCCTGAGTGCATTTTTGGGTTCCTCAATCCATTTTTCGGTTCCTCACTCTATTTTTCGGTTCCTCAGCCCACTTTTGGGTTTCGCAGACTCTTTTTGGCTTCTTCAGCCCATTTTCGGTTCCTCAGCCCGTTTTTGGGATCCTCAGCCTATTTTTGGGTTCCTCAATCCATTTTTCTGTTCCTGAGCAAATTTTTGGGTTCCTCAATCTATTTTTGGCTTCCTGAGCCACTTTTTGGGTTTCTCAATCCATTTTTTGGTTCTTTAGCCCATTTTTAGATTCCTCAGACCATTTTTGGGTTCCTCAACCCGTTCTTGGATTCTTCAGTCCATTTGTTAGTTCCTGAGACCATTTTTGGATTCCTTAACCATTTTTGGGTTCCTCAATCCATTTTTAGGTTCCTGAGCCCATTTTTGGTTTCCTCAATCCATTTTTCGGTTCCTCAGCCTATTTTTGGGTTCCTGAGCCCATTTTTTTGGTTCCTCAATCCATTTTTGCTTTCTTCAATCCATTTTTGGGTTCTTCAGACCTTTCTTGGGTTCCGCAGCCCATTTTTGGCATCTTCAAACCACTTTTGGTTTCCACAGCCCATTTTCGGGTTCCTAAATGCATTTTTCTGTTCCTGAGTCCATGTTTGGTTTCCTCAATCCATTTTTCGGTTACTCAATCCATTTTTTGGTTCTTCAGCCCATTTTTGGTTTCCTCAATCCTTTTTTGTGTTCCTCAATCCATTTTGGGGTTCTTCAAGCCATTTTTCGGTTCCTCAATCCATTTTTGTATTCCTCAATACATTTTTGGTTTCCTGAGCCTATTTTTGGGTTCTTCAGGCTATTTTTGGTTTCCTCAGGGAATTTTTGGGTTCCTCAATCCGGTTTTGGGTTCTTCAGTCCATTTTTGGGTTTCTCAATCCATTTTTGGCTTCTTCAGGCAATTTTTGGTTTCTTCCGCCCCTTTTAGGGTTCCTGAAAATATTTCTGGATTCCTAAATCCATTTTTGACTTCTTCAGCCCATTTTGGGGTTCCTCAATCCATTTTTGGGTTACTCAGCTCATTTTTGGGGGTTCCTGGTCCTATTTTGGGGTTCCTGAGCCTATTTTGGGGTTCCGCAGCCCATTTTGGGGTTCCTCAGCTTATTTTTGGGTTCATCAATCCATTTTAGTGTTCTTCACCCTTTTTTTCGGTTTCCTTAATCCATTTTTGGATTCCTCAATGAATTTTTAGTTTCTTCAGCCCATTTTCGCTTCCTCAGCCCATTTTTGTGTTCTTCAGCCCACTTTTGTGTTCCTCAGCCCATTTTTGGGTTCCTCAATCCATTTTTGGGTTACTCAGCTCATTTTCGGTCTCCTCAATCCATTTTAGGGTTCTTCAGAAAATGTTTGGGTTCCTGAGCCCATTTTTGGTTTCCTCAATACATTTTTGGGTTCCTTAGCCCAATTTTGGGTTCCTCAATCCATATTTTTGGTTCCTCAATCAATTTCTAGGCTCTTCAGCCCATTTTTGGTTACCTCAATACATTTTTGGGTTCGTCAGCCCATTTTTCGGTTCCTGATTCCATTTTTGGTTTCCTCAATCCATGTTAGGTTACTCAGCTCATTTTTGGGCTCCTCAATCCATTTTCAGCCTCTTCAGCTCACGTTTAGTTTCCTGAACCCATTTTCGTCTTCCTCAATCCATTTTTGAGTTTTTCAATCTATTTTTGGGTTTCTCAGCCCATTTTTGGGTTCCTGAATCCATTTATGGGTTCCTGAGTCCATTTTTGGGTTCCTCAATCCATTTTTCGGTTCCTCAATCTATTATTCGGTTCCTCAGCCCACTTTTGGGTTTCGCAGACTCCTTTTGGCTCCTCAGCCCATTTTTGGTTCCTCAGCCCATTTTTGGGTTCCTCAATCCATGTTTGGTTTCTTCGGCCCATTTTTTAGTTCCTCAATCTATTTCTGGGTTCCTAAATCCATTTTTGGATTCTTCAGACCATTTTTGGATTCCTCAGCCCATTTTTGGGTTCTTCAGTCCATTTTTCGGTTACTGATCCCATTTTAGGGTTCCTCAATCCATTTTTAGGTTCCTGAGCCCATTTTTGGTTTCCTCAATCCATTTTTTAGTTCCTCAGCCTATTTTTCGGTTCCTGAGCCCATTTTTTAGTTCCTCAATCCATTTTTGCTTTCTTCAATCCATTTTTGGATTTTTCAGACCTTTCTTGTGTTCCGCAGCCCATTTTTGGCATCTTCAAACCACTTTTGGTTTCCACAGCCCATTTTCGGGTTCCTAAATGCATTTTTCTGTTCCTGAGTCCATGTTTGGTTTCCTCAATCCATTTTTCGGTTACTCAATCCATTTTTTGGTTCTTCAGCCCATTTTTGGTTTCCTCAATCCTTTTTTGTGTTCCTCAATCCATTTTGGGGTTCTTCAAGCCATTTTTCGGTTCCTCAATCCATTTTTGTATTCCTCAATACATTTTTGGTTTCCTGATCCTATTTTTGGGTTCTTCAGGCTATTTTTGGTTTCCTCAGGGAATTTTTGGGTTCCTCAATCCATTTTTGGGTTCCTCAATCCGGTTTTGGGTTCTTCAGTCCATTTTTGGGTTTCTCAATCCATTTTTGGCTTCTTCAGGCAATTTTTGGTTTCTTCCGCCCCTTTTAGGGTTCCTGAAAATATTTCTGGATTCCTAAATCCATTTTTGACTTCTTCAGCCCATTTTTGGGTTCCTCAATCCATTTTTGGGTTACTCAGCTCATTTTTGGGGGTTCCTGGTCCTATTTTGGGGTTCCTGAGCCTATTTTGGGGTTCCGCAGCCCATTTTGGGGTTCCTCAGCTTATTTTTGGGTTCATCAATCCATTTTAGTGTTCTTCACCCTTTTTTTCGGTTTCCTTAATCCATTTTTTGGATTCCTCAATGAATTTTTAGTTTCTTCAGCCCATTTTCGCTTCCTCAGCCCATTTTTGTGTTCTTCAGCCCATTTTTGTGTTCCTCAGCCCATTTTTGATTCCTCAATCCATTTTTGGGTGACTCAGCTCATTTTCGGTCTCCTCAATCCATTTTAGGGTTCTTCAGAAAATGTTTGGGTTCCTGAGCCCATTTTTGGTTTCCTCAATATATTTTTGGGTTCCTCAGCCCAATTTTGGGTTCCTCAATCCATTTTCTTGGTTCCTCAATCAATTTCTAGGCTCTTCAGCCCATTTTTGGTTACCTCAATACATTTTTTGGTACTTCATCCCATTTTTCGGTTCCTGATTCCATTTTTGGGTTCCTCAATCCATGTTAGGTAACTCAGCTCATTTTTGGGCTCCTCAATCCATTTTCGGACTCTTCAGCTCACTTTTAGTTTCCTGAACCCATTTTCGTCTTCCTCAATCCATTTTTGAATTTTTCAATCTATTTTTGGGTTTCTCAGCTCATTTTTGGGTTCCTGAATCCATTTTGGGGTTTCTCAGGCTATTTTTGGTTTCCTCAGCCCTTTTTTGGTTTCTTCCATCCATTTTTCGTTTTTTCAATCCATTTATGGGTTCCTGAGTGCATTTTTGGGTTCCTCAATCCATTTTTCGGTTCCTCACTCTATTTTTCGGTTCCTCAGCCCACTTTTGGGTTTCGCAGACTCTTTTTGGCTTCTTCAGCCCATTTTCGGTTCCTCAGCCCGTTTTTGGGATCCTCAGCCTATTTTTGGGTTCCTCAATCCATTTTTCTGTTCCTGAGCAAATTTTTGGGTTCCTCAATCTATTTTTGGCTTCCTGAGCCACTTTTTGGGTTTCTCAATCCATTTTTTGGTTCTTTAGCCCATTTTTAGATTCCTCAGACCATTTTTGGGTTCCTCAACCCGTTCTTGGATTCTTCAGTCCATTTGTTAGTTCCTGAGACCATTTTTGGATTCCTTAACCATTTTTGGGTTCCTCAATCCATTTTTAGGTTCCTGAGCACATTTTTGGTTTCCTCAATCCATTTTTCGGTTCCTCAGCCTATTTTTGGGTTCCTGAGCCCATTTTTTTGGTTCCTCAATCCATTTTTGCTTTCTTCAATCCATTTTTGGGTTCTTCAGACCTTTCTTGGGTTCCGCAGCCCATTTTTGGCATCTTCAAACCACTTTTGGTTTCCACAGCCCATTTTCGGGTTCCTAAATGCATTTTTCTGTTCCTGAGTCCATGTTTGGTTTCCTCAATCCATTTTTGGGTTACTCAATGCATTTTTGGTTTCCTGAGCCTATTTTTGGGTTCTTCAGGCTGTTTTCGGTTTCCTCAGGGAATATTTGGGTTCCTCAATCCATTTTTGGGTTCCTCAATCCGGTTTTGGGTTCTTCAGTCCATTTTTGGGTTTCTCAGTCCATTTTTGGCTTCTTCAGGCAAATTTTGGTTTCTTCCGCCCCTTTTAGGGTTCCTGAAAATATTTCTGGATTCCTAAATCCATTTTTGATTTCTTCAGCCCATTTTTGGGTTCCTCAATCCATTTTTGGGTTACTCAGCTCATTTTTGGGGTTCCTGAGCCCATTTTGGTGTTCCTGAGCCTACTTTTGGGTTCCGCAGCCCATTTTGGGGTTCCTCAGCTTATTTTTGGGTTCATCAATCCATTTTAGTGTTCTTGAACCTTTTTTTCGGTTTCCTTAATCCATTTTTGGATTCCTCAATGAATTTTTAGTTTCTTCAGCCCATTTTCGCTTCCTCAGACCATTTTTGTGTTCTTCAGCCCATTTTTGTGTTCCTCAGCCCATTTTTGGGTTCCTCAATCCATTTTTGGGTTACTCAGCTCATTTTCGGTCTCCTCAATCCATTTTAGGGTTCTTCAGAAAATGTTTGCGTTCCTGAGCCCATTTTTGGTTTCCTCAATACATTTTTGGGTTCTTCAGCCCATTTTTCGGTTCCTGATTCCATTTTTGGTTTCCTCAATCCATGTTAGGTTACTCAGCTCATTTTTGGGCTCCTCAATCCATTTTCAGCCTCTTCAGCTCACGTTTAGTTTCCTGAACCCATTTTCGTCTTCCTCAATCCATTTTTGAATTTTTCAATATAGTTTTGGGTTTCTGAGCCCATTTTTGGGTTCCTGAATCCATTTTTGGGTTCCTCAGGCCATTTTTGGTTTCCTCAGCCCTTTTTTGGTTTCTTCCATCCAGTTTTCATTTTTTCAATCCATTTATGGGTTCCTGAGTCCATTTTTGGTTTCCTCAATCCATTTTTCGGTTCCTCAGCCTATTTTTGGGTTCCTGAGCCCATTTTTTTGGTTCCTCAATCCATTTTTGCTTTCTTCAATCCATTTTTGGTTTCTTCAGACCTTTCTTGGGTTCCACAGCCCATTTCTGGCATCTTCAAACCACTTTTGGTTTCCACAGCCCATTTTCGGGTTCCTAAATGCATTTTTCTGTTCCTGAGTCCATGTTTGGTTTCCTCAATCCATTTTTGGTTTACTCAATCCATTTTTTGGTTCTGCAGCCCATTTTTGGTTTCCTCAATCCTTTTTTGTGTTCCTCAATCCATTTTGGGGTTCTTCAACCCATTTTTCGGTTCCTCAATCCATTTTTGTATTCCTCAATGCATTCTTGGTTTCCTGAGCCTATTTTTGGGTTCTTCAGGCTATTTTTGGTTTCCTCATGGAATTTTTGGGTTCCTCAATCCATTTTTGGGTTCCTCAATCCGGTTTTGGATTCTTCAGTCCATTTTTGGTTTTCTCAATCCATTTTTGACTTCTTCAAACAATTTTTGGTTTCTTCTGCCCCTATTTTTGGGTTTCTCAGCCCATTTTGGGGTTCCTGAATCCATTTTTGGGTTCCTCAGTACATTTTTTGGTTCCTCAGCCCATTATTAGGGTTCCTCGATCTATTTTTGGTTTCCTCAATTTATTTTTGGGTTCCTCAGCCCATTTTTGGGTTCCTCAATCCATTTTTTGGTTCTTCAGCCCATTTTTAGATTCCTCAGAACATTTTTGGGTTCCTCAACCCGTTCTAGGATTCTTCAGTCCATTTTTTAATTCCTGAGACCATTTTTGGTTTCCTTAACCATTTTTGGATTCCTCAATCCATTTTTAGGTTCTTGAGCCCGTTTTTGGTTTCCTCAATCCATTTTTCGGTTCCTCAGCCTATTTTTGGGTTCCTGAGCCCATTTTTTTGGTTCCTCAATCCATTTTTGCTTTCTTCAATCCATTTTTGGGTTCTTCAGACCTTTCTTGTGTTCTGCAGCCCATTTCTGGCATCTTCAAACCACTTTTGGTTTCCACAGCCCATTTTCGGGTTCCTAAATGCATTTTTCTGTTCCTGAGTCCATGTTTGGTTTCCTCAATCCATTTTTGGGTTACTCAATGCATTTTTGGTTTCCTGAGCCTATTTTTGGGTTCTTCAGGCTTTTTTCGGTTTCCTCAGGGAATATTTGGGTTCCTCAATCCATTTTTGGGTTCCTCAATCCGGTTTTGGGTTCTTCAGTGCATTTTTGGGTTTCTCAATCCATTTATGGCTTCTTCAGGCAATTTTTGGTTTCTTCCGCCCCTTTTAGGGTTCCTGAAAATATTTCTGGATTCCTAAATCCATTTTTGACTTCTTCAGCCCATTTTGGGGTTCCTCAATCCATTTTTGGGTTACTCAGCTCATTTTTGGGGGTTCCTGGTCCCATTTTGTGGTTCCTGAGCCTATTTTGGGGTTCCGCAGCCCATTTTGGGGTTCCTCAGCTTATTTTTGGATTCATCAATCCATTTTAGTGTTCTTCACCCTTTTTTTCGGTTTCCTTAATCCATTTTTTGGATTCCTCAATGAATTTTTAGTTTCTTCAGCCCATTTTCGCTTCCTCAGCCCATTTTTGTGTTCTTCAGCCCATTTTTGTGTTCCTCAGCCCATTTTTGATTCCTCAATCCATTTTTGGGTGACTCAGCTCATTTTCGGTCTCCTCAATCCATTTTAGGGTTCTTCAGAAAATGTTTGGGTTCCTGAGCCCATTTTTGGTTTCCTCAATACATTTTTGGGTTCCTCAGCCCAATTTTGGGTTCCTCAATCCATATTTTTGGTTCCTCAATCAATTTCTAGGCTCTTCAGCCCATTTTTGGTTACCTCAATACATTTTTGGGTTCTTCAGCCCATTTTTGGGTTCCTAAATCCATTTTTGGTTTCCTCAGGCCATTTTTGGTTTCCTCAGCCCTTTTTTGGTTTCTTCCATCCAGTTTTCATTTTTTCAATCCATTTTTGGGTTCCTGAGTCCATTTTTGGGTTCCTCAATCCATTTTTCGGTTCCTCACTCTATTATTCGGTTCCTCAGCCCACTTTTGGATTTCGCAGACTCCTTTTGGCTCCTCAGCCCATTTTTGGTTCCTCAGCCCGTTTTTGGGATCCTCAGCCCATTTTTGGGTTCCTCAGCCCATTTTTGGGTTCTTCAGCCCATTTTTCGGTTACTGATCCCATTTTTGGTCTCCTCAATCCATTTTCGGGTTCTTCAGCCCACGTATTCTTTCCTGAACCCATTTTTGGGTTCCTCAATCCATTTTTGGGTTCATCAGCACATTTTCGTCTTCCTCATTCCATTTTTGAATTCTTCAATCTATTTTTGGGTTTCTCAGCCCATTTTGGGGTTCCTGAATCCATTTTTGGGTTCCTCAGTCCATTTTTTGGTTCCTCAGCCCATTATTAGGGTTCCTCGATCTATTTTTGGTTTCCTCAATTTATTTTTGGGTTCCTCAGCCCATTTTTGGGTTCCTCAATCCATTTTTTGGTTCTTCAGCCCATTTTTAGATTCCTCAGAACATTTTTGGGTTCCTCAACCCGTTCTAGGATTCTTCAGCCCATTTTTTAATTCCTGAGACCATTTTTGGTTTCCTTAACCATTTTTGGATTCCTCAATCCATTTTTAGGTTCCTGAGCCCATTTTTTGGGTTCCTCAATCCATTTTTGCTTTTTTCAATCCATTTTTGGGTTCTTCAGACCTTTCTTGTGTTCTGCAGCCCATTTTTGGCATCTTTAAAGCACTTTTGGTTTCCACAGCCCATTTTCGGGTTCCTAAATGCATTTTTCTGTTCCTGAGTCCATGTTTGGTTTCCTCAATCCATTTTGGGGTTACTCAATCCATTTTTGGTTTCCTGAGCCTATTTTTGGGTTTTTCAGGCTGTTTTCGGTTTCCTCAGGGAATATTTGGCTTCCTCAATCCATTTTTGGGTTCCTCAATCCGGTTTTGGGTTCCTCAATCCATTTTTGGGTTTCTCAGTCCATTTTTGGCTTCTTCAGGCAATTTTTGGTTTCTTCCGCCCCTTTTAGGGTTCCTGAAAATATTTCTGGATTCCTCAATCCGTTTTTGGGTTCTTCAGTCTATTTTTGGGTTCCTCAATCCATTTTTGGGTTACTCAGCTCATTTTTGGGGTTCCTGAGACCATTTTGGTGTTCCTGAGCCTATTTTGGGGTTCCGCAGCCCATTTTGGGGTTCCTCAGCTTATTTTTGGGTTCATCAATCCATTTTAGTTTTCTTCACCCATTTTTTGGTTTCCTTAATCCATTTCTGGATTCCTCAATGAATTTTTCGTTTCTTCAGCCCATTTTCTCTTCCTCAGACCATTTTTGTGTTCTTCAGCCCTTTTTTGTGTTCCTCAGCCCATTTTTGGGTTCTTCAGCCCACTTTTGTGTTCCTCAGCCCATTTTTGGGTTCCTCAATCCATTTTTGGGTTACTCAGCTCATTTTCGGTCTCCTCAATCCATTTTAGGGTTCTTCAGAAAATGTTTGGGTTCCTGAGCCCATTTTTGGTTTCCTCAATACATTTTTGGGTTCCTTAGCCCAATTTTGGGTTCCTCAATCCATATTTTTGGTTCCTCAATCAATTTCTAGGCTCTTCAGCCCATTTTTGGTTACCTCAATACATTTTTGGGTTCGTCAGCCCATTTTTCGGTTCCTGATTCCATTTTTGGTTTCCTCAATCCATGTTAGGTTACTCAGCTCATTTTTGGGCTCCTCAATCCATTTTCAGCCTCTTCAGCTCACGTTTAGTTTCCTGAACCCATTTTCGTCTTCCTCAATCCATTTTTGAGTTTTTCAATCTATTTTTGGTTTTCTCAGCCCATTTTTGGGTTCCTGAATCCATTTTTGGGTTCCTCAGGCCATTTTTGGTTTCCTCAGCCCTTTTTTGGTTTCTTCCATCCAGTTTTCATTTTTTCAATCCAGTTATGGGTTCCTGAGTCCATTTTTGGGTTCCTCAATCCATTTTTCGGTTCCTCAATCTATTATTCGGTTCCTCAGCCCACTTTTGGGTTTCGCAGACTCCTTTTGGCTCCTCAGCCCATTTTTGGTTCCTCAGCCCATTTTTGGGTTCCTCAATCCATGTTTGGTTTCTTCGGCCCATTTTTTAGTTCCTCAATCTATTTCTGGGTTCCTAAATCCATTTTTGGATTCTTCAGACCATTTTTGGATTCCTCAGCCCATTTTTGGGTTCTTCAGTCCATTTTTCGGTTACTGATCCCATTTTAGGGTTCCTCAATCCATTTTTAGGTTCCTGAGCCCATTTTTGGTTTCCTCAATCCATTTTTTAGTTCCTCAGCCTATTTTTGGGTTCCTGAGCCCATTTTTTAGTTCCTCAATCCATTTTTGCTTTCTTCAATCCATTTTTGGATTCTTCAGACCTTTCTTGTGTTCCGCAGCCCGTTTTTGGCATCTTCAAACCACTTTTGGTTTCCACAGCCCATTTTCGGGTTCCTAAATGCATTTTTCTGTTCCTGAGTCCATGTTTGGTTTCCTCAATCCATTTTTCGGTTACTCAATCCATTTTTTGGTTCTTCAGCCCATTTTTGGTTTCCTCAATCCTTTTTTGTGTTCCTCAATCCATTTTGGGGTTCTTCAAGCCATTTTTCGGTTCCTCAATGCATTTTTGTATTCCTCAATACATTTTTGGTTTCCTGAGCCTATTTTTGGGTTCTTCAGGCTATTTTTGGTTTCCTCAGGGAATTTTTGGGTTCCTCAATCCATTTTTGGGTTCCTCAATCCGGTTTTGGGTTCTTCAGTCCATTTTTGGGTTTCTCAATCCATTTTTGGCTTCTTCAGGCAATTTTTGGTTTCTTCCGCCCCTTTTAGGGTTCCTGAAAATATTTCTGGATTCCTAAATCCATTTTTGACTTCTTCAGCCCATTTTTGGGTTCCTCAATCCATTTTTGGGTTACTCAGCTCATTTTTGGGGGTTCCTGGTCCTAT
The DNA here is from genome assembly GCA_033558185.1 of Dromococcyx pavoninus. NCBI lineage: Eukaryota > Metazoa > Chordata > Aves > Cuculiformes > Neomorphidae > Dromococcyx > Dromococcyx pavoninus. Next base: position 21,950 of record JAUMJL010002485.1, on the reverse strand, counting down.
TTTGGTGTTCCTGAGCCTATTTTGGGGTTCCGCAGCCCATTTTGGGGTTCCTCAGCTTATTTTTGGGTTCATCAATCCATTTTAGTGTTCTTCACCCTTTTTTTCGGTTTCCTTAATCCATTTTTTGGATTCCTCAATGAATTTTTAGTTTCTTCAGCCCATTTTCGCTTCCTCAGCCCATTTTTGTGTTCTTCAGCCCATTTTTGTGTTCCTCAGCCCATTTTTGATTCCTCAATCCATTTTTGGGTGACTCAGCTCATTTTCGGTCTCCTCAATCCATTTTAGGGTTCTTCAGAAAATGTTTGGGTTCCTGAGCCCATTTTTGGTTTCCTCAATATATTTTTGGGTTCCTCAGCCCAATTTTGGTTTCCTCAATCCATTTTCTTGGTTCCTCAATCAATTTCTAGGCTCTTCAGCCCATTTTTGGTTACCTCAATACATTTTTTGGTACTTCAGCCCGTTTTTCGGTTCCTGATTCCATTTTTGGGCTCCTCAATCCATTTTCGGACTCTTCAGCTCACTTTTAGTTTCCTGAACCCATTTTCGTCTTCCTCAATCCATTTTTGAATTTTTCAATCTATTTTTGGGTTTCTCAGCTCATTTTTGGGTTACTGAATCCATTTTGGGGTTTCTCAGGCTATTTTTGGTTTCCTCAGCCCTTTTTTGGTTTCTTCCATCCATTTTTCGTTTTTTCAATCCATTTATGGGTTCCTGAGTCCATTTTTGGGTTCCTCAATCCATTTTTCGGTTCCTCACTCTATTTTTCGGTTCCTCAGCCCACTTTTGGGTTTCGCAGACTCTTTTTGGCTTCTTCAGCCCATTTTCGGTTCCTCAGCCCGTTTTTGGGATCCTCAGCCTATTTTTGGGTTCCTCAATCCATTTTTCTGTTCCTGAGCAAATTTTTGGGTTCCTCAATCTATTTTTGGCTTCCTGAGCCACTTTTTGGGTTTCTCAATCCATTTTTTGGTTCTTTAGCCCATTTTTAGATTCCTCAGACCATTTTTGGGTTCCTCAACCCGTTCTTGGATTCTTCAGTCCATTTGTTAGTTCCTGAGACCATTTTTGGATTCCTTAACCATTTTTGGGTTCCTCAATCCATTTTTAGGTTCCTGAGCACATTTTTGGTTTCCTCAATCCATTTTTCGGTTCCTCAGCCTATTTTTGGGTTCCTGAGCCCATTTTTTTGGTTCCTCAATCCATTTTTACTTTCTTCAATCCATTTTTGGGTTCTTCAGACCTTTCTTGGGTTCCGCAGCCCATTTTTGGCATCTTCAAACCACTTTTGGTTTCCACAGCCCATTTTCGGGTTCCTAAATGCATTTTTCTGTTCCTGAGTCCATGTTTGGTTTCCTCAATCCATTTTTGGGTTACTCAATGCATTTTTGGTTTCCTGAGCCTATTTTTCGGTTCTTCAGGCTGTTTTCGGTTTCCTCAGGGAATATTTGGGTTCCTCAATCCGGTTTTGGGTTCTTCAGTCCATTTTTGGGTTTCTCAGTCCATTTTTGGCTTCTTCAGGCAAATTTTGGTTTCTTCCGCCCCTTTTAGGGTTCCTGAAAATATTTCTGGATTCCTAAATCCATTTTTGATTTCTTCAGCCCATTTTTGGGTTCCTCAATCCATTTTTGGGTTACTCAGCTCATTTTTGGGGTTCCTGAGCCCATTTTGGTGTTCCTGAGCCTACTTTTGGGTTCCGCAGCCCATTTTGGGGTTCCTCAGCTTATTTTTGGGTTCATCAATCCATTTTAGTGTTCTTGAACCTTTTTTTCGGTTTCCTTAATCCATTTTTGGATTCCTCAATGAATTTTTAGTTTCTTCAGCCCATTTTCGCTTCCTCAGACCATTTTTGTGTTCTTCAGCCCATTTTTGTGTTCCTCAGCCCATTTTTGGGTTCCTCAATCCATTTTTGGGTTACTCAGCTCATTTTCGGTCTCCTCAATCCATTTTAGGGTTCTTCAGAAAATGTTTGCGTTCCTGAGCCCATTTTTGGTTTCCTCAATACATTTTTGGGTTCTTCAGCCCATTTTTCGGTTCCTGATTCCATTTTTGGTTTCCTCAATCCATGTTAGGTTACTCAGCTCATTTTTGGGCTCCTCAATCCATTTTCAGCCTCTTCAGCTCACGTTTAGTTTCCTGAACCCATTTTCGTCTTCCTCAATCCATTTTTGAATTTTTCAATATAGTTTTGGGTTTCTCAGCCCATTTTTGGGTTCCTGAATCCATTTTTGGGTTCCTCAGGCCATTTTTGGTTTCCTCAGCCCTTTTTTGGTTTCTTCCATCCAGTTTTCATTTTTTCAATCCATTTATGGGTTCCTGAGTCCATTTTTGGTTTCCTCAATCCATTTTTCGGTTCCTCAGCCTATTTTTGGGTTCCTGAGCCCATTTTTTTGGTTCCTCAATCCATTTTTGCTTTCTTCAATCCATTTTTGGTTTCTTCAGACCTTTCTTGGGTTCCGCAGCCCATTTCTGGCATCTTCAAACCACTTTTGGTTTCCACAGCCCATTTTCGGGTTCCTAAATGCATTTTTCTGTTCCTGAGTCCATGTTTGGTTTCCTCAATCCATTTTTGGTTTACTCAATCCATTTTTTGGTTCTGCAGCCCATTTTTGGTTTCCTCAATCCTTTTTTGTGTTCCTCAATCCATTTTGGGGTTCTTCAACCCATTTTTCGGTTCCTCAATCCATTTTTGTATTCCTCAATGCATTTTTGGTTTCCTGAGCCTATTTTTGGGTTCTTCAGGCTATTTTTGGTTTCCTCATGGAATTTTTGGGTTCCTCAATCCATTTTTGGGTTCCTCAATCCGGTTTTGGATTCTTCAGTCCATTTTTGGTTTTCTCAATCCATTTTTGACTTCTTCAAACAATTTTTGGTTTCTTCTGCCCCTATTTTTGGGTTTCTCAGCCCATTATGGGGTTCCTGAATCCATTTTTGGGTTCCTCAGTACATTTTTTGGTTCCTCAGCCCATTATTAGGGTTCCTCGATCTATTTTTGGTTTCCTCAATTTATTTTTGGGTTCCTCAGCCCATTTTTGGGTTCCTCAATCCATTTTTTGGTTCTTCAGCCCATTTTTAGATTCCTCAGAACATTTTTGGGTTCCTCAACCCGTTCTAGGATTCTTCAGCCCATTTTTTAATTCCTGAGACCATTTTTGGTTTCCTTAACCATTTTTGGATTCCTCAATCCATTTTTAGGTTCCTGAGCCCATTTTTTGGGTTCCTCAATCCATTTTTGCTTTTTTCAATCCATTTTTGGGTTCTTCAGACCTTTCTTGTGTTCTGCAGCCCATTTTTGGCATCTTTAAAGCACTTTTGGTTTCCACAGCCCATTTTCGGGTTCCTAAATGCATTTTTCTGTTCCTGAGTCCATGTTTGGTTTCCTCAATCCATTTTGGGGTTACTCAATCCATTTTTGGTTTCCTGAGCCTATTTTTGGGTTTTTCAGGCTGTTTTCGGTTTCCTCAGGGAATATTTGGGTTCCTCAATCCATTTTTGGGTTCCTCAATCCGGTTTTGGGTTCTTCAGTCCATTTTTGGGTTTCTCAGTCCATTTTTGGCTTCTTCAGGCAATTTTTGGTTTCTTCCGCCCCTTTTAGGGTTCCTGAAAATATTTCTGGATTCCTCAATCCGTTTTTGGGTTCTTCAGTCTATTTTTGGGTTCCTCAATCCATTTTTGGGTTACTCAGCTCATTTTTGGGGTTCCTGAGACCATTTTGGTGTTCCTGAGCCTATTTTGGGGTTCCGCAGCCCATTTTGGGGTTCCTCAGCTTATTTTTGGGTTCATCAATCCATTTTAGTTTTCTTCACCCTTTTTTTGGTTTCCTTAATCCATTTCTGGATTCCTCAATGAATTTTTCGTTTCTTCAGCCCATTTTCTCTTCCTCAGACCATTTTTGTGTTCTTCAGCCCTTTTTTGTGTTCCTCAGCCCATTTTTGGGTTCTTCAGCCCACTTTTGTGTTCCTCAGCCCATTTTTGGGTTCCTCAATCCATTTTTGGGTTACTCAGCTCATTTTCGGTCTCCTCAATCCATTTTAGGGTTCTTCAGAAAATGTTTGGGTTCCTGAGCCCATTTTTGGTTTCCTCAATACATTTTTGGGTTCCTTAGCCCAATTTTGGGTTCCTCAATCCATATTTTTGGTTCCTCAATCAATTTCTAGGCTCTTCAGCCCATTTTTGGTTACCTCAATACATTTTTGGGTTCGTCAGCCCATTTTTCGGTTCCTGATTCCATTTTTGGTTTCCTCAATCCATGTTAGGTTACTCAGCTCATTTTTGGGCTCCTCAATCCATTTTCAGCCTCTTCAGCTCACGTTTAGTTTCCTGAACCCATTTTCGTCTTCCTCAATCCATTTTTGAGTTTTTCAATCTATTTTTGGTTTTCTCAGCCCATTTTTGGGTTCCTGAATCCATTTTTGGGTTCCTCAGGCCATTTTTGGTTTCCTCAGCCCTTTTTTGGTTTCTTCCATCCAGTTTTCATTTTTTCAATCCAGTTATGGGTTCCTGAGTCCATTTTTGGGTTCCTCAATCCATTTTTCGGTTCCTCAATCTATTATTCGGTTCCTCAGCCCACTTTTGGGTTTCGCAGACTCCTTTTGGCTCCTCAGCCCATTTTTGGTTCCTCAGCCCATTTTTGGATTCCTCAATCCATGTTTGGTTTCTTCGGCCCATTTTTTAGTTCCTCAATCTATTTCTGGGTTCCTAAATCCATTTTTGGATTCTTCAGACCATTTTTGGATTCCTCAGCCCATTTTTGGGTTCTTCAGTCCATTTTTCGGTTACTGATCCCATTTTAGGGTTCCTCAATCCATTTTTAGGTTCCTGAGCCCATTTTTGGTTTCCTCAATCCATTTTTTAGTTCCTCAGCCTATTTTTGGGTTCCTGAGCCCATTTTTTAGTTCCTCAATCCATTTTTGCTTTCTTCAATCCATTTTTGGATTCTTCAGACCTTTCTTGTGTTCCGCAGCCCATTTTTGGCATCTTCAAACCACTTTTGGTTTCCACAGCCCATTTTCGGGTTCCTAAATGCATTTTTCTGTTCCTGAGTCCATGTTTGGTTTCCTCAATCCATTTTTCGGTTACTCAATCCATTTTTTGGTTCTTCAGCCCATTTTTGGTTTCCTCAATCCTTTTTTGTGTTCCTCAATCCATTTTGGGGTTCTTCAAGCCATTTTTCGGTTCCTCAATCCATTTTTGTATTCCTCAATACATTTTTGGTTTCCTGAGCCTATTTTTGGGTTCTTCAGGCTATTTTTGGTTTCCTCAGGGAATTTTTGGGTTCCTCAATCCATTTTTGGGTTCCTCAATCCGGTTTTGGGTTCTTCAGTCCATTTTTGGGTTTCTCAATCCATTTTTGGCTTCTTCAGGCAATTTTTGGTTTCTTCCGCCCCTTTTAGGGTTCCTGAAAATATTTCTGGATTCCTAAATCCATTTTTGACTTCTTCAGCCCATTTTTGGGTTCCTCAATCCATTTTTGGGTTACTCAGCTCATTTTTGGGGGTTCCTGGTCCTATTTTGGTGTTCCTGAGCCTATTTTGGGGTTCCGCAGCCCATTTTGGGGTTCCTCAGCTTATTTTTGGGTTCATCAATCCATTTTAGTGTTCTTCACCCTTTTTTTCGGTTTCCTTAATCCATTTTTTGGATTCCTCAATGAATTTTTAGTTTCTTCAGCCCATTTTCGCTTCCTCAGCCCATTTTTGTGTTCTTCAGCCCATTTTTGTGTTCCTCAGCCCATTTTTGATTCCTCAATCCATTTTTGGGTGACTCAGCTCATTTTCGGTCTCCTCAATCCATTTTAGGGTTCTTCAGAAAATGTTTGGGTTCCTGAGCCCATTTTTGGTTTCCTCAATATATTTTTGGGTTCCTCAGCCCAATTTTGGGTTCCTCAATCCATTTTCTTGGTTCCTCAATCAATTTCTAGGCTCTTCAGCCCATTTTTGGTTACCTCAATACATTTTTTGGTACTTCAGCCCGTTTTTCGGTTCCTGATTCCATTTTTGGGTTCCTCAATCCATGTTAGGTAACTCAGCTCATTTTTGGGCTCCTCAATCCATTTTCGGACTCTTCAGCTCACTTTTAGTTTCCTGAACCCATTTTCGTCTTCCTCAATCCATTTTTGAGTTTTTCAATCTATTTTTGGTTTTCTCAGCCCATTTTTGGGTTCCTGAATCCATTTTTGGGTTCCTCAGGCCATTTTTGGTTTCCTCAGCCCTTTTTTGGTTTCTTCCATCCAGTTTTCATTTTTTCAATCCAGTTATGGGTTCCTGAGTCCATTTTTGGGTTCCTCAATCCATTTTTCGGTTCCTCAATCTATTATTCGGTTCCTCAGCCCACTTTTGGGTTTCGCAGACTCCTTTTGGCTCCTCAGCCCATTTTTGGTTCCTCAGCCCATTTTTGGATTCCTCAATCCATGTTTGGTTTCTTCGGCCCATTTTTTAGTTCCTCAATCTATTTCTGGGTTCCTAAATCCATTTTTGGATTCTTCAGACCATTTTTGGATTCCTCAGCCCATTTTTGGGTTCTTCAGTCCATTTTTCGGTTACTGATCCCATTTTAGGGTTCCTCAATCCATTTTTAGGTTCCTGAGCCCATTTTTGGTTTCCTCAATCCATTTTTTAGTTCCTCAGCCTATTTTTGGGTTCCTGAGCCCATTTTTTAGTTCCTCAATCCATTTTTGCTTTCTTCAATCCATTTTTGGATTCTTCAGACCTTTCTTGTGTTCCGCAGCCCATTTTTGGCATCTTCAAACCACTTTTGGTTTCCACAGCCCATTTTCGGGTTCCTAAATGCATTTTTCTGTTCCTGAGTCCATGTTTGGTTTCCTCAATCCATTTTTCGGTTACTCAATCCATTTTTTGGTTCTTCAGCCCATTTTTGGTTTCCTCAATCCTTTTTTGTGTTCCTCAATCCATTTTGGGGTTCTTCAAGCCATTTTTCGGTTCCTCAATCCATTTTTGTATTCCTCAATACATTTTTGGTTTCCTGAGCCTATTTTTGGGTTCTTCAGGCTATTTTTGGTTTCCTCAGGGAATTTTTGGGTTCCTCAATCCATTTTTGGGTTCCTCAATCCGGTTTTGGGTTCTTCAGTCCATTTTTGGGTTTCTCAATCCATTTTTGGCTTCTTCAGGCAATTTTTGGTTTCTTCCGCCCCTTTTAGGGTTCCTGAAAATATTTCTGGATTCCTAAATCCATTTTTGACTTCTTCAGCCCATTTTTGGGTTCCTCAATCCATTTTTGGGTTACTCAGCTCATTTTTGGGGGTTCCTGGTCCTATTTTGGTGTTCCTGAGCCTATTTTGGGGTTCCGCAGCCCATTTTGGGGTTCCTCAGCTTATTTTTGGGTTCATCAATCCATTTTAGTGTTCTTCACCCTTTTTTTCGGTTTCCTTAATCCATTTTTTGGATTCCTCAATGAATTTTTAGTTTCTTCAGCCCATTTTCGCTTCCTCAGCCCATTTTTGTGTTCTTCAGCCCATTTTTGTGTTCCTCAGCCCATTTTTGATTCCTCAATCCATTTTTGGGTTACTCAGCTCATTTTCGGTCTCCTCAATCCATTTTAGGGTTCTTCAGAAAATGTTTGGGTTCCTGAGCCCATTTTTGGTTTCCTCAATATATTTTTGGGTTCCTCAGCCCAATTTTGGGTTCCTCAATCCATTTTCTTGGTTCCTCAATCAATTTCTAGGCTCTTCAGCCCATTTTTGGTTACCTCAATACAATTTTTTGGTACTTCAGCCCGTTTTTCGGTTCCTGATTCCATTTTTGGGTTCCTCAATCCATGTTAGGTAACTCAGCTCATTTTTGGGCTCCTCAATCCATTTTCGGACTCTTCAGCTCACTTTTAGTTTCCTGAACCCATTTTCGTCTTCCTCAATCCATTTTTGAATTTTTCAATCTATTTTTGGGTTTCTCAGCTCATTTTTGGGTTCCTGAATCCATTTTGGGGTTTCTCAGGCTATTTTTGGTTTCCTCAGCCCTTTTTTGGTTTCTTCCATTTTCATTTTTTCAATCCATTTATGGGTTCCTGAGTGCATTTTTGGGTTCCTCAATCCATTTTTCGGTTCCTCACTCTATTTTTCGGTTCCTCAGCCCACTTTTGGGTTTCGCAGACTCTTTTTGGCTTCTTCAGCCCATTTTCGGTTCCTCAGCCCGTTTTTGGGATCCTCAGCCTATTTTTGGGTTCCTCAATCCATTTTTCTGTTCCTGAGCAAATTTTTGGGTTCCTCAATCTATTTTTGGCTTCCTGAGCCACTTTTTGGGTTTCTCAATCCATTTTTTGGTTCTTTAGCCCATTTTTAGATTCCTCAGACCATTTTTGGGTTCCTCAACCCGTTCTTGGATTCTTCAGTCCATTTGTTAGTTCCTGAGACCATTTTTGGATTCCTTAACCATTTTTGGGTTCCTCAATCCATTTTTAGGTTCCTGAGCACATTTTTGGTTTCCTCAATCCATTTTTCGGTTCCTCAGCCTATTTTTGGGTTCCTGAGCCCATTTTTTAGTTCCTCAATCCATTTTTGCTTTCTTCAATCCATTTTTGGATTCTTCAGACCTTTCTTGTGTTCCGCAGCCCATTTTTGGCATCTTCAAACCACTTTTGGTTTCCACAGCCCATTTTCGGGTTCCTAAATGCATTTTTCTGTTCCTGAGTCCATGTTTGGTTTCCTCAATCCATTTTTCGGTTACTCAATCCATTTTTTGGTTCTTCAGCCCATTTTTGGTTTCCTCAATCCTTTTTTTGTGTTCCTCAATCCATTTTGGGGTTCTTCAAGCCATTTTTCGGTTCCTCAATCCATTTTTGTATTCCTCAATACATTTTTGGTTTCCTGAGCCTATTTTTGGGTTCTTCAGGCTATTTTTGGTTTCCTCAGGGAATTTTTGGGTTCCTCAATCCATTTTTGGGTTCCTCAATCCGGTTTTGGGTTCTTCAGTCCATTTTTGGGTTTCTCAATCCATTTTTGGCTTCTTCAGGCAATTTTTGGTTTCTTCCGCCCCTTTTAGGGTTCCTGAAAATATTTCTGGATTCCTAAATCCATTTTTGACTTCTTCAGCCCATTTTTGGGTTCCTCAATCCATTTTTGGGTTACTCAGCTCATTTTTGGGGGTTCCTGGTCCTATTTTGGTGTTCCTGAGCCTATTTTGGGGTTCCGCAGCCCATTTTGGGGTTCCTCAGCTTATTTTTGGGTTCATCAATCCATTTTAGTGTTCTTCACCCTTTTTTTCGGTTTCCTTAATCCATTTTTTGGATTCCTCAATGAATTTTTAGTTTCTTCAGCCCATTTTCGCTTCCTCAGCCCATTTTTGTGTTCTTCAGCCCATTTTTGTGTTCCTCAGCCCATTTTTGATTCCTCAATCCATTTTTGGGTGACTCAGCTCATTTTCGGTCTCCTCAATCCATTTTAGGGTTCTTCAGAAAATGTTTGGGTTCCTGAGCCCATTTTTGGTTTCCTCAATATATTTTTGGGTTCCTCAGCCCAATTTTGGGTTCCTCAATCCATTTTCTTGGTTCCTCAATCAATTTCTAGGCTCTTCAGCCCATTTTTGGTTACCTCAATACATTTTTTGGTACTTCAGCCCGTTTTTCGGTTCCTGATTCCATTTTTGGGTTCCTCAATCCATGTTAGGTAACTCAGCTCATTTTTGGGCTCCTCAATCCATTTTCGGACTCTTCAGCTCACTTTTAGTTTCCTGAACCCATTTTCGTCTTCCTCAATCCATTTTTGAATTTTTCAATCTATTTTTGGGTTTCTCAGCTCATTTTTGGGTTCCTGAATCCATTTTGGGGTTTCTCAGGCTATTTTTGGTTTCCTCAGCCCTTTTTTGGTTTCTTCCATCCATTTTTCATTTTTTCAATCCATTTATGGGTTCCTGAGTCCATTTTTGGGTTCCTCAATCCATTTTTCGTTTCCTCACTCTATTTTTCGGTTCCTCAGCCCACTTTTGGGTTTCGCAGACTCTTTTTGGCTTCTTCAGCCCATTTTCGGTTCCTCAGCCCGTTTTTGGGATCCTCAGCCTATTTTTGGGTTCCTCAATCCATTTTTCTGTTCCTGAGCAAATTTTTGGGTTCCTCAATCTATTTTTGGCTTCCTGAGCCACTTTTTGGGTTTCTCAATCCATTTTTGCTTTCTTCAATCCATTTTTGGGTTCTTCAGACCTTTCTTGGGTTCCGCAGCCCATTTTTGGCATCTTCAAACCACTTTTGGTTTCCACAGCCCATTTTCGGGTTCCTAAATGCATTTTTCTGTTCCTGAGTCCATGTTTGGTTTCCTCAATCCATTTTTGGTTTACTCAATGCATTTTTGGTTTCCTGAGCCTATTTTTGGGTTCTTCAGGCTGTTTTCGGTTTCCTCAGGGAATATTTGGGTTCCTCAATCCATTTTTGGGTTCATCAATCCGGTTTTGGGTTCTTCAGTCCATTTTTGGGTTTCTCAGTCCATTTTTGGCTTCTTCAGGCAAATTTTGGTTTCTTCCGCCCCTTTTAGGGTTCCTGAAAATATTTCTGGATTCCTAAATCCATTTTTGATTTCTTCAGCCCATTTTTGGGTTCCTCAATCCATTTTTGGGTTACTCAGCTCATTTTTGGGGTTCCTGAGCCCATTTTGGTGTTCCTGAGCCTACTTTTGGGTTCCGCAGCCCATTTTGGGGTTCCTCAGCTTATTTTTGGGTTCATCAATCCATTTTAGTGTTCTTGAACCTTTTTTTCGGTTTCCTTAATCCATTTTTGGATTCCTCAATGAATTTTTAGTTTCTTCAGCCCATTTTCGCTTCCTCAGACCATTTTTGTGTTCTTCAGCCCATTTTTGTGTTCCTCAGCCCATTTTTGGGTTCCTCAATCCATTTTTGGGTTACTCAGCTCATTTTCGGTCTCCTCAATCCATTTTAGGGTTCTTCAGAAAATGTTTGCGTTCCTGAGCCCATTTTTGGTTTCCTCAATACATTTTTGGGTTCTTCAGCCCATTTTTCGGTTCCTGATTCCATTTTTGGTTTCCTCAATCCATGTTAGGTTACTCAGCTCATTTTTGGGCTCCTCAATCCATTTTCAGCCTCTTCAGCTCACGTTTAGTTTCCTGAACCCATTTTCGTCTTCCTCAATCCATTTTTGAATTTTTCAATCTAGTTTTGGGTTTCTCAGCCCATTTTTGGGTTCCTGAATCCATTTTTGGGTTCCTCAGGCCATTTTTGGTTTCCTCAGCCCTTTTTTGGTTTCTTCCATCCAGTTTTCATTTTTTCAATCAATTTATGGGTTCCTGAGTCCATTTTTGGTTTCCTCAATCCATTTTTCGGTTCCTCAGCCTATTTTTGGGTTCCTGAGCCCATTTTTTTGGTTCCTCAATCCATTTTTGCTTTCTTCAATCCATTTTTGGTTTCTTCAGACCTTTCTTGGGTTCCGCAGCCCATTTCTGGCATCTTCAAACCACTTTTGGTTTCCACAGCCCATTTTCGGGTTCCTAAATGCATTTTTCTGTTCCTGAGTCCATGTTTGGTTTCCTCAATCCATTTTTGGTTTACTCAATCCATTTTTTGGTTCTGCAGCCCATTTTTGGTTTCCTCAATCCTTTTTTGTGTTCCTCAATCCATTTTGGGGTTCTTCAACCCATTTTTCGGTTCCTCAATCCATTTTTGTATTCCTCAATGCATTTTTGGTTTCCTGAGCCTATTTTTGGGTTCTTCAGGCTATTTTTGGTTTCCTCATGGAATTTTTGGGTTCCTCAATCCATTTTTGGGTTCCTCAATCCGGTTTTGGATTCTTCAGTCCATTTTTGGTTTTCTCAATCCATTTTTGACTTCTTCAAACAATTTTTGGTTTCTTCTGCCCCTATTTTTGGGTTTCTCAGCCCATTTTGGGGTTCCTGAATCCATTTTTGGGTTCCTCAGTACATTTTTTGGTTCCTCAGCCCATTATTAGGGTTCCTCGATCTATTTTTGGTTTCCTCAATTTATTTTTGGGTTCCTCAGCCCATTTTTGGGTTCCTCAATCCATTTTTTGTTTCTTCAGCCCATTTTTAGATTCCTCAGAACATTTTTGGGTTCCTCAACCCGTTCTAGGATTCTTCAGTCCATTTTTTAATTCCTGAGACCATTTTTGGTTTCCTTAACCATTTTTGGATTCCTCAATCCATTTTTAGGTTCTTGAGCCCGTTTTTGGTTTCCTCAATCCATTTTTCGGTTCCTCAGCCTATTTTTGGGTTCCTGAGCCCATTTTTTTGGTTCCTCAATCCATTTTTGCTTTCTTCAATCCATTTTTGGGTTCTTCAGACCTTTCTTGTGTTCTGCAGCCCATTTCTGGCATCTACAAACCACTTTTGGTTTCCACAGCCCATTTTCGGGTTCCTAAATGCATTTTTCTGTTCCTGAGTCCATGTTTGGTTTCCTCAATCCATTTTTGGGTTACTCAATGCATTTTTGGTTTCCTGAGCCTATTTTTGGGTTCTTCAGGCTTTTTTCGGTTTCCTTAGGGAATATTTGGGTTCCTCAATCCATTTTTGGATTCCTCAATCCGGTTTTGGGTTCTTCAGTCCATTTTTGGGTTTCTCAAACCATTTATGGCTTCTTCAGGCAATTTTTGGTTTCTTCCGCCCCTTTTAGGGTTCCTGAAAATATTTCTGGATTCCTAAATCCATTTTTGACTTCTTCAGCCCATTTTGGGGTTCCTCAATCCATTTTTGGGTTACTCAGCTCATTTTTGGGGGTTCCTGGTCCTATTTTGGTGTTCCTGAGCCTATTTTGGGGTTCCGCAGCCCATTTTGGGGTTCCTCAGCTTATTTTTGGGTTCATCAATCCATTTTAGTGTTCTTCACCCTTTTTTTCGGTTTCCTTAATCCATTTTTTGGATTCCTCAATGAATTTTTAGTTTCTTCAGCCCATTTTCGCTTCCTCAGCCCATTTTTGTGTTCTTCAGCCCATTTTTGTGTTCCTCAGCCCATTTTTGATTCCTCAATCCATTTTTGGGTGACTCAGCTCATTTTCGGTCTCCTCAATCCATTTTAGGGTTCTTCAGAAAATGTTTGGGTTCCTGAGCCCATTTTTGGTTTCCTCAATATATTTTTGGGTTCCTCAGCCCAATTTTGGGTTCCTCAATCCATTTTCTTGGTTCCTCAATCAATTTCTAGGCTCTTCAGCCCATTTTTGGTTACCTCAATACATTTTTTGGTACTTCAGCCCATTTTTCGGTTCCTGATTCCATTTTTGGGTTCCTCAATCCATGTTAGGTAACTCAGCTCATTTTTGGGCTCCTCAATCCATTTTCGGACTCTTCAGCTCACTTTTAGTTTCCTGAACCCATTTTCGTCTTCCTCAATCCATTTTTGAATTTTTCAATCTATTTTTGGGTTTCTCAGCTCATTTTTGGGTTCCTGAATCCATTTTGGGGTTTCTCAGGCTATTTTTGGTTTCCTCAGCCCTTTTTTGGTTTCTTCCATCCATTTTTCGTTTTTTCAATCCATTTATGGGTTCCTGAGTGCATTTTTGGGTTCCTCAATCCATTTTTCGGTTCCTCACTCTATTTTTCGGTTCCTCAGCCCACTTTTGGGTTTCGCAGACTCTTTTTGGCTTCTTCAGCCCATTTTCGGTTCCTCAGCCCGTTTTTGGGATCCTCAGCCTATTTTTGGGTTCCTCAATCCATTTTTCTGTTCCTGAGCAAATTTTTGGGTTCCTCAATCTATTTTTGGCTTCCTGAGCCACTTTTTGGGTTTCTCAATCCATTTTTTGGTTCTTTAGCCCATTTTTAGATTCCTCAGACCATTTTTGGGTTCCTCAACCCGTTCTTGGATTCTTCAGTCCATTTGTTAGTTCCTGAGACCATTTTTGGATTCCTTAACCATTTTTGGGTTCCTCAATCCATTTTTAGGTTCCTGAGCCCATTTTTGGTTTCCTCAATCCATTTTTCGGTTCCTCAGCCTATTTTTGGGTTCCTGAGCCCATTTTTTTGGTTCCTCAATCCATTTTTGCTTTCTTCAATCCATTTTTGGGTTCTTCAGACCTTTCTTGGGTTCCGCAGCCCATTTTTGGCATCTTCAAACCACTTTTGGTTTCCACAGCCCATTTTCGGGTTCCTAAATGCATTTTTCTGTTCCTGAGTCCATGTTTGGTTTCCTCAATCCATTTTTGGGTTACTCAATGCATTTTTGGTTTCCTGAGCCTATTTTTGGGTTCTTCAGGCTGTTTTCGGTTTCCTCAGGGAATATTTGGGTTCCTCAATCCATTTTTGGGTTCCTCAATCCGGTTTTGGGTTCTTCAGTCCATTTTTGGGTTTCTCAGTCCATTTTTGGCTTCTTCAGGCAAATTTTGGTTTCTTCCGCCCCTTTTAGGGTTCCTGAAAATATTTCTGGATTCCTAAATCCATTTTTGATTTCTTCAGCCCATTTTTGGGTTCCTCAATCCATTTTTGGGTTACTCAGCTCATTTTTGGGGTTCCTGAGCCCATTTTGGTGTTCCTGAGCCTACTTTTGGGTTCCGCAGCCCATTTTGGGGTTCCTCAGCTTATTTTTGGGTTCATCAATCCATTTTAGTGTTCTTGAACCTTTTTTTCGGTTTCCTTAATCCATTTTTGGATTCCTCAATGAATTTTTAGTTTCTTCAGCCCATTTTCGCTTCCTCAGACCATTTTTGTGTTCTTCAGCCCATTTTTGTGTTCCTCAGCCCATTTTTGGGTTCCTCAATCCATTTTTGGGTTACTCAGCTCATTTTCGGTCTCCTCAATCCATTTTAGGGTTCTTCAGAAAATGTTTGCGTTCCTGAGCCCATTTTTGGTTTCCTCAATACATTTTTGGGTTCTTCAGCCCATTTTTCGGTTCCTGATTCCATTTTTGGTTTCCTCAATCCATGTTAGGTTACTCAGCTCATTTTTGGGCTCCTCAATCCATTTTCAGCCTCTTCAGCTCACGTTTAGTTTCCTGAACCCATTTTCGTCTTCCTCAATCCATTTTTGAATTTTTCAATCTAGTTTTGGGTTTCTCAGCCCATTTTTGGGTTCCTGAATCCATTTTTGGGTTCCTCAGGCCATTTTTGGTTTCCTCAGCCCTTTTTTGGTTTCTTCCATCCAGTTTTCATTTTTTCAATCCATTTAT
The DNA here is from genome assembly GCA_033558185.1 of Dromococcyx pavoninus. Classification (NCBI taxonomy): domain Eukaryota; kingdom Metazoa; phylum Chordata; class Aves; order Cuculiformes; family Neomorphidae; genus Dromococcyx; species Dromococcyx pavoninus. The sequence continues at coordinate 6,901 of JAUMJL010002485.1, read as the reverse complement.
GGGTTCCTGAGTCCATTTTTGGTTTCCTCAATCCATTTTTCGGTTCCTCAGCCTATTTTTGGGTTCCTGAGCCCATTTTTTTGGTTCCTCAATCCATTTTTGCTTTCTTCAATCCATTTTTGGTTTCTTCAGACCTTTCTTGGGTTCCGCAGCCCATTTCTGGCATCTTCAAACCACTTTTGGTTTCCACAGCCCATTTTCGGGTTCCTAAATGCATTTTTCTGTTCCTGAGTCCATGTTTGGTTTCCTCAATCCATTTTTGGTTTACTCAATCCATTTTTTGGTTCTGCAGCCCATTTTTGGTTTCCTCAATCCTTTTTTGTGTTCCTCAATCCATTTTGGGGTTCTTCAACCCATTTTTCGGTTCCTCAATCCATTTTTGTATTCCTCAATGCATTTTTGGTTTCCTGAGCCTATTTTTGGGTTCTTCAGGCTATTTTTGGTTTCCTCATGGAATTTTTGGGTTCCTCAATCCATTTTTGGGTTCCTCAATCCGGTTTTGGATTCTTCAGTCCATTTTTGGTTTTCTCAATCCATTTTTGACTTCTTCAAACAATTTTTGGTTTCTTCTGCCCCTATTTTTGGGTTTCTCAGCCCATTTTGGGGTTCCTGAATCCATTTTTGGGTTCCTCAGTACATTTTTTGGTTCCTCAGCCCATTATTAGGGTTCCTCGATCTATTTTTGGTTTCCTCAATTTATTTTTGGGTTCCTCAGCCCATTTTTGGGTTCCTCAATCCATTTTTTGTTTCTTCAGCCCATTTTTAGATTCCTCAGAACATTTTTGGGTTCCTCAACCCGTTCTAGGATTCTTCAGTCCATTTTTTAATTCCTGAGACCATTTTTGGTTTCCTTAACCATTTTTGGATTCCTCAATCCATTTTTAGGTTCTTGAGCCCGTTTTTGGTTTCCTCAATCCATTTTTCGGTTCCTCAGCCTATTTTTGGGTTCCTGAGCCCATTTTTTTGGTTCCTCAATCCATTTTTGCTTTCTTCAATCCATTTTTGGGTTCTTCAGACCTTTCTTGTGTTCTGCAGCCCATTTCTGGCATCTACAAACCACTTTTGGTTTCCACAGCCCATTTTCGGGTTCCTAAATGCATTTTTCTGTTCCTGAGTCCATGTTTGGTTTCCTCAATCCATTTTTGGGTTACTCAATGCATTTTTGGTTTCCTGAGCCTATTTTTGGGTTCTTCAGGCTTTTTTCGGTTTCCTCAGGGAATATTTGGGTTCCTCAATCCATTTTTGGATTCCTCAATCCGGTTTTGGGTTCTTCAGTCCATTTTTGGGTTTCTCAAACCATTTATGGCTTCTTCAGGCAATTTTTGGTTTCTTCCGCCCCTTTTAGGGTTCCTGAAAATATTTCTGGATTCCTAAATCCATTTTTGACTTCTTCAGCCCATTTTGGGGTTCCTCAATCCATTTTTGGGTTACTCAGCTCATTTTTGGGGGTTCCTGGTCCTATTTTGGTGTTCCTGAGCCTATTTTGGGGTTCCGCAGCCCATTTTGGGGTTCCTCAGCTTATTTTTGGGTTCATCAATCCATTTTAGTGTTTTCACCCTGTTTTTCGGTTTCCTTAATCCATTTTTTGGATTCCTCAATGAATTTTTAGTTTCTTCAGCCCATTTTCGCTTCCTCAGCCCATTTTTGTGTTCTTCAGCCCATTTTTGTGTTCCTCAGCCCATTTTTGATTCCTCAATCCATTTTTGGGTGACTCAGCTCATTTTCGGTCTCCTCAATCCATTTTAGGGTTCTTCAGAAAATGTTTGGGTTCCTGAGCCCATTTTTGGTTTCCTCAATACATTTTTGGGTTCCTCAGCCCAATTTTGGGTTCCTCAATCCATTTTTTTGGTTCCTCAATAAATTTCTAGGCTCTTCAGCCCATTTTTGGTTACCTCAATACATTTTTGGGTTCTTCAGCCCATTTTTCGGTTCCTAAATCCATTTTTGGGTTCCTCAGGCCATTTTTGGTTTCCTCAGCCCTTTTTTGGTTTCTTCCATCCAGTTTTCATTTTTTCAATCCATTTTTGGGTTCCTGAGTCCATTTTTGGGTTCCTCAATCCATTTTTCGGTTCCTCACTCTATTATTCGGTTCCTCAGCCCACTTTTGGGTTTCGCAGACTCCTTTTGGCTCCTCAGCCCATTTTTGGTTCCTCAGCCCGTTTTTGGGATCCTCAGCCCATTTTGGGTTCCTCAGCCCATTTTTGGGTTCTTCAGCCCATTTTTCGGTTACTGATCCCATTTTTGGTCTCCTCAATCCATTTTCGGGTTCTTCAGCCCACGTATTCTTTCCTGAACCCATTTTTGGGTTCCTCAATCCATTTTTGGGTTCATCAGCACATTTTCGTCTTCCTCATTCCATTTTTGAATTCTTCAATCTATTTTTGGGTTTCTCAGCCCATTTTGGGGTTCCTGAATCCATTTTTGGGTTCCTCAGTCCATTTTTTGGTTCCTCAGCCCATTATTAGGTTTCCTCGATCTATTTTTGGTTTCCTCAATTTATTTTTGGGTTCCTCAGCCCATTTTTGGGTTCCTCAATCCATTTTTTGGTTCTTCAGCCCATTTTTAGATTCCTCAGAACATTTTTGGGTTCCTCAACCAGTTCTAGGATTCTTCAGCCCATTTTTTAATTCCTGAGACCATTTTTGGTTTCCTTAACCATTTTTGGATTCCTCAATCCATTTTTAGGTTCCTGAGCCCATTTTTTGGGTTCCTCAATCCATTTTTGCTTTTTTCAATCCATTTTTGGGTTCTTCAGACCTTTCTTGTGTTCTGCAGCCCATTTTTGGCATCTTTAAAGCACTTTTGGTTTCCACAGCCCATTTTCGGGTTCCTAAATGCATTTTTCTGTTCCTGAGTCCATGTTTGGTTTCCTCAATCCATTTTGGGGTTACTCAATGCATTTTTGGTTTCCTGAGCCTATTTTTGGGTTTTTCAGGCTGTTTTCGGTTTCCTCAGGGAATATTTGGGTTCCTCAATCCATTTTTGGGTTCCTCAATCCGGTTTTGGGTTCCTCAATCCATTTTTGGGTTTCTCAGTCCATTTTTGGCTTCTTCAGGCAATTTTTGGTTTCTTCCGCCCCTTTTAGGGTTCCTGAAAATATTTCTGGATTCCTCAATCCGTTTTTGGGTTCTTCAGTCTATTTTTGGGTTCCTCAATCCATTTTTGGGTTACTCAGCTCATTTTTGGGGTTCCTGAGCCCATTTTGGTGTTCCTGAGCCTATTTTGGGGTTCCGCAGCCCATTTTGGGGTTCCTCAGCTTATTTTTGGGTTCATCAATCCATTTTAGTTTTCTTCACCCTTTTTTTGGTTTCCTTAATCCATTTCTGGATTCCTCAATGAATTTTTAGTTTCTTCAGCCCATTTTCTCTTCCTCAGCCCAGTTTTGTGTTCTTCAGCCCTTTTTTGTGTTCCTCAGCCCATTTTTGGGTTCCTCATTCCATTTTTGGGTTACTCAGCTCATTTTCGGTCTCCTCAATCCATTTTAGGGTTCTGCAGAAAATGTTTGGGTTCCTGAGCCCATTTTTGGTTTCCTCAATATATTTTTGGGTTCCTCAGCCCAATTTTGGGTTCCTCAATCCATTTTCTTGGTTCCTCAATCAATTTCTAGGTTCTTCAGCCCATTTTTGGTTACCTCAACACATTTTTTGGTACTTCAGCCCATTTTTCGGTTCCTGATTCCATTTTTGGATTCCTCAATCCATGTTAGGTTACTCAGCTCATTTTTGGGCTCCTCAATCCATTTTCGGACTCTTCAGCTCACGTTTAGTTTCCTGAACCCATTTTCGTCTTCCTCAATCCATTTTTGAATTTTTCAATCTATTTTTGGGTTTCTCAGCTCATTTTTTTGGGTTCCTGAATCCATTTTGGGGTTTCTCAGGCTATTTTTGGTTTCCTCAGCCCTTTTTTGTTTCTTCCATCCATTTTTCGTTTTTTCAATCCATTTATGGGTTCCTGAGTCCATTTTTGGGTTCCTCAATCCATTTTTCGGTTCCTCACTCTATTTTTCGGTTCCTCAGCCCACTTTTGGGTTTCGCAGACTCTTTTTGGCTTCTTCAGCCCATTTTCGGTTCCTCAGCCCGTTTTTGGGATCCTCAGCCTATTTTTGGGTTCCTCAATCCATTTTTCTGTTCCTGAGCAAATTTTTGGATTCCTCAATCTATTTTTGGCTTCCTGAGCCGCTTTTTGGGTTTCTCAATCCATTTTTTGGTTCTTTAGCCCATTTTTAGATTCCTCAGACCATTTTTGGGTTCCTCAACCCGTTCTTGGATTCTTCAGTCCATTTGTTAGTTCCTGAGACCATTTTTGGATTCCTTAACCATTTTTGGGTTCCTCAATCCATTTTTAGGTTCCTGAGCCCATTTTTGGTTTCCTCAATCCATTTTTTAGTTCCTCAGCCTATTTTTGGGTTCCTGAGCCCATTTTTTTGGTTCCTCAATCCACTTTTTTCTTTCTTCAATCCATTTTTGGGTTCTTCAGACCTTTCTTGGGTTCCGCAGCCCATTTTTGGCATCTTCAAACCACTTTTGGTTTCCACAGCCCATTTTCGGGTTCCTAAATGCATTTTTCTGTTCCTGAGTCCATGTTTGGTTTCCTCAATCCATTTTTGGGTTACTCAATCCATTTTTGGTTTCCTGAGCCTATTTTTGGGTTCTTCAGGCTGTTTTCGGTTTCCTCAGGGAATATTTGGGTTCCTCAATCCATTTTTGGGTTCCTCAATCCGGTTTTGGGTTCCTCAATCCATTTTGGGGTTTCTCAGTCCGTTTTTGGCTTCTTCAGGCAAATTTTGGTTTCTTCTGCCCCTTTTAGGGTTCCTGAAAATATTTCTGGATTCCTAAATCCATTTTTGATTTCTGCAGCCCATTTTTGGGTTCCTCAATCCATTTTTGGGTTACTCAGCTCATTTTTGAGGTTCCTGAGCCCATTTTGGTGTTCCTGAGCCTACTTTTGTGTTCCGCAGCCCATTTTGGGGTTCCTCAGCTTATTTTTGGGTTCATCAATCCATTTCAGTGTTCTTCACCCTTTTTTTTCGGTTTCCTTAATCCATTTTTGGATTCCTCAATGAATTTTTAGTTTCTTCAGCCCATTTTCGCTTCCTCAGCCCCTTTTTGTGTTCTTCAGCCCACTTTTGTGTTCCTCAGCCCATTTTTGGGTTCCTCAATCCATTTTTGGGTTACTCAGCTCATTTTCGGTCTCCTCAATCCATTTTAGGGTTCTTCAGAAAATGTTTGGGTTCCTGAGCCCATTTTTGGTTTCCTCAATACATTTTTGGGTTCCTTAGCCCAATTTTGGGTTCCTCAATCCATATTTTTGGTTCCTCAATCAATTTCTAGGCTCTTCAGCCCATTTTTGGTTACCTCAATACATTTTTGGGTTCGTCAGCCCATTTTTCGGTTCCTGATTCCATTTTTGGTTTCCTCAATCCATGTTAGGTTACTCAGCTCATTTTTGGGCTCCTCAATCCATTTTCAGCCTCTTCAGCTCACGTTTAGTTTCCTGAACCCATTTTCGTCTTCCTCAATCCATTTTTGAGTTTTTCAATCTATTTTTGGGTTTCTCAGCCCATTTTTGGGTTCCTGAATCCATTTATGGGTTCCTGAGTCCATTTTTGGGTTCCTCAATCCATTTTTCGGTTCCTCAATCCATTTTTTGGTTCTTCAGCCCATTTTTGGTTTCCTCAATCCTTTTTTGTGTTCCTCAATCCATTTTGGGGTTCTTCAAGCCATTTTTCGGTTCCTCAATCCATTTTTGTATTCCTCAATACATTTTTGGTTTCCTGAGCCTATTTTTGGGTTCTTCAGGCTATTTTTGGTTTCCTCAGGGAATTTTTGGGTTCCTCAATCCATTTTTGGGTTCCTCAATCCGGTTTTGGGTTCTTCAGTCCATTTTTGGGTTTCTCAATCCATTTTTGGCTTCTTCAGGCAATTTTTGGTTTCTTCCGCCCCTTTTAGGGTTCCTGAAAATATTTCTGGATTCCTAAATCCATTTTTGACTTCTTCAGCCCATTTTTGTGTTCCTCAATCCATTTTTGGATTACTCAGCTCATTTTTGGGGGTTCCTGGTCCTATTTTGGGGTTCCTGAGCCTATTTTATGGTTCCGCAGCCCATTTTGGGGTTCCTCAGCTTATTTTTGGGTTCATCAATCCATTTTAGTGTTCTTCACCCTTTTTTTCGGTTTCCTTAATCCATTTTTTGGATTCCTCAATGAATTTTTAGTTTCTTCAGCCCATTTTCGCTTCCTCAGCTCATTTTTGTGTTCTTCAGCCCATTTTTGTGTTCCTCAGCCCATTTTTGATTCCTCAATCCATTTTTGGGTGACTCAGCTCATTTTCGGTCTCCTCAATCCATTTTAGGGTTCTTCAGAAAATGTTTGGGTTCCTGAGCCCATTTTTGGTTTCCTCATTACATTTTTGGGTTCCTCAGCCCAATTTTGGGTTCCTCAATCCATTTTTTTGGTTCCTCAATCAATTTCTAGGCTCTTCAGCCCATTTTTGGTTACCTCAATACATTTTTGGGTTCTTCAGCCCATTTTTGGGTTCCTGAATCCATTTTTGGGTTCCTCAGGCCATTTTTGGTTTCCTCAGCCCTTTTTTGGTTTCTTCCATCCATTTTTCGTTTTTTCAATCCATTTATGGGTTCCTGAGTGCATTTTTGGGTTCCTCAATCCATTTTTCGGTTCCTCACTCTATTTTTCGGTTCCTCAGCCCACTTTTGGGTTTCGCAGACTCTTTTTGGCTTCTTCAGCCCATTTTCGGTTCCTCAGCCCGTTTTTGGGATCCTCAGCCTATTTTTGGGTTCCTCAATCCATTTTTCTGTTCCTGAGCAAATTTTTGGGTTCCTCAATCTATTTTGGGCTTCCTGAGCCACTTTTTGGGTTTCTCAATCCATTTTTTGGGTCTTTAGC
>JAUMJL010002484.1:0-24555 GCA_033558185.1 Dromococcyx pavoninus | reverse complement strand
CCTCTCAGACCCCCGCAGACCCCCTCTCATCCCCCTCAGACCCCTCTCAGCCCCCCCCAGACCCCCTCTCACCCCCCCAGACCCCTCTCAGCCCCCCCTAGACCCCTCTCACCCCCCCTCAGACCCCTCTCACCCCCCCCTCAGACCCCTCTCAGACCCCCTCAGACCCCTCTCAGCCCCCCCAGACCCCTCTCACCCCCCCTCAGACCCCTCTCAGACCCCCCTCAGACCCCTCTCACCCCCCTCAGACCCCTCTCACCCCCCCTCAGACCCCTCTCAGCCCCCCCCAGACCCCTCTCACCCCCCCCCAGACCCCTCTCATCCCCCTCAGACCCCTCTCAGACCCCCCCAGACCCCTCTCAGCCCCCCCAGACCCCTCTCACCCCCCCCTCATACCCCTCTCAGCCCCCCCAGACCCCTCTCACCCCCCCTCAGACCCCTCTCAGACCCCCCCAGACCCCTCTCACCCCCCCCCCCAGCCCCCCTCTCAGCCCCCCCCCAGCCCCTGGCCCTGCGCCGGCCCCTCCGCAGCCGGGGGGTTTTCCACGGGGGGGGTTTCCCGGGGGCCTCACCTGAAGGCTACAAACAGTGAGGCGTCGCGCGTCGTCGCAGGTGGGGGCGGCCGTGACCACGAAGGGGCTCTCGGGGATGTGCTCCTCGTTGAACTTCACCGACACCTCGTAATCACCTGAGACCCCCCACACACTCAGCCGCGTCAGCGGGGGGGGCTGCACCCCAAAAACACCCCCAAAACACACCAAAAACCCAAAAACACCCCAAAATACACCGAAAACACCCAAAAACACCCCAAAAACACCCCCAAAACACACCAAAAACCCAAAAACACCCCAAAATACACCGAAAACACCCAAAAACACCCCAAAAACACCCCCAAAACACACCAAAAACCCCAAAACACCCCAAAATACACCGAAAACACCCAAAAACACCCCAAAAACACCCCCAAAACACACCAAAAACCCAAAAACACCCCAAAACACACCGAAAACACCCAAAAACACCCCAAAAACACACCAAAAACACACCAAAAACCCCAAAACACCCCAAAAAACACCCAAAAACACCCAAAAACCCCTCAAAACAACCCCAAAACACCCCCAAAACACCCCAAAACACACCAAAACCCCCCAAACCACCCAAAACGCCCCCAAAACACCCAAAAACCTCCAAAACACACCTGAAAAGCCCAAAAAAAAAACCCCAAAACACCCCAAAACACACCAAAAACCCAAAATACCCCCCAAAACATACCAAAAACCCCCCAAAACACCCAAAAACACCCCAAAACACCCCCAAAAACACCCCAAAACACACCGAAAACACCCAAAAAACCCAAAAACACACCAAAACCACCCCCAAACACCCTAAAACACACCGAAAACACCGAAAACACCCCAAAACACCCCAAAAACACCCCCAAAACACACCAAAAACCCAAAAACACCCCAAAACACCCAAAAACACCCAAAAACACCCCAAAAACACACCAAAAACACACCAAAAACCCAAAAACACCCCAAAACACCCAAAAACACCCAAAAACACCCCAAAAACACCCCCAAAACACACCAAAAACCCAAAAACACCCCAAAACACACCGAAAACACCCAAAAACACCCCAAAAACACCCCAAAACACACCAAAAACCCAAAAACACCCCAAAACACCCCCAAAACACCCCCAAAACACACCAAAAACCCCAAAACACCCCAAAACACCCCAAAAACACCCAAAAACCCCTCAAAACAACCCCAAAACACCCCCAAAACACACCAAAACACACCAAAACCCCCCAAACCACCCAAAACACCCCCAAAACACCCAAAAACCTCCAAAACACACCTGAAAAGCCCCAAAAAAACCCCCAAAAACACCCCAAACACACCAAAAACCCAAAATACCCCCCAAAACATACCAAAAACCCCCCAAAACACCCAAAAACACCCCAAAACACCCCCAAAAACACCCCAAAACACACCGAAAACACCCAAAAAACCCAAAAACACACCAAAAACACACCAAAAACCCCCAAACACCCCAAAACACCCCAAAAACACACCAAAAACCCCAAAACACCCCAAAAACACCCAAAAACACCCCAAAAACCCAAAAACACCCCAAAAACACCCAAAAACACCCCAAAAACCCAAAAACACCCCAAAAACACACCAAAAACACCCCCAAAACACACCAAAAACACCCCCAAAACACACCAAAAACCCAAAAACACACCAAAACCCCCAAAAACACCCAAAAACACCCCAAAAACACCCCAAAACCTCCAAAACACATCTGAAAAGCCCAAAACACCCCCCAAAACACCCAAAAACATACCAAAAACACACCAAAAACCCAAAATACCCCCCAAAACATACCAAAAACCCCCCAAAACCCCCAAAAACACCCCAAAACACCCCCAAAAACACCCCAAAACACACCGAAAACACCCAAAAAACCCAAAAACACACCAAAAACACACCAAAAACCCCCAAACACCCCAAAACACCCCAAAAACACACCAAAACCCCCAAAACACCCCAAAAACACCCAAAAACACCCCAAAAACCCAAAAACACCCCAAAAACACCCCAAAAACACCCAAAAACACCCCAAAAACCCAAAAACACCCCCAAAACACACCAAAAACACCCCAAAAACACCCCAAAACACACCAAAAACACACCAAAAACCCAAAATACCCCCAAAACATACCAAAAACCCCCCAAAACACCCCCAAAAACACCCCAAAACCCCAAAACACACCAAAAACACACCAAAAACCCAAAATACCCCAAAAACACACCAAAAACCCCCCAAAACACCCCAAAACCCCAAAAACACCCAAAAACACCCGAAAACACCCAAAAAACACACCAAAAACACCCAAAAACCCCAAAACACCCCAAAACTCCCAAAACCACCCAAAAACACCCCAAAACACCCCAAAAACACCCAAAAACCTCCAAAACACACCTGAAAAGCCCCAAAACACCCCCCAAAACACCCAAAAACATACCAAAAACACACCAAAAACCCAAAATACCCCCAAAACCACCCCCAAAACACCCAAAACACCCCCGAAACACCCCCAAAACACACCAAAAACACCCAAAAAACACATCAAAAACACCCAAAAAACCCAAAACACCCCAAAACCCCCCAAAACCACCCAAAAACACCCCCAAAACACCCCAAAAACACCCAAAAACCTCCAAAACACACCTGAAAAGCCCCAAAACACCCCCAAAAACACCCAAAACACCCCAAAAACCCAAAATACCCCCAAAAACACCCAAAACACCCCCAAAACACCCAAAAACCCCCCAAAACACCCCCAAAACACACCAAAAACACCCCAAAACACCCAAAAACACCCAAAAAAACACATCAAAAACACCCAAAAACCCCAAAACACCCCAAAACCCCCAAAACCACCCAAAAACACCCCAAAAACACCCCAAAAACCTCCAAAAACCTCCAAAACACACCTGAAAAGCCCCAAAACACCCCCAAAACACCCCAAAACCACACCAAAAACCCAAAATACCCCCAAAAACACCCAAAACACCCCCAAAACACCCCCAAAACACACCAAAACACTCCAACCCCCCCCCAAAGCCCCAAAACACCCCCAAAAACCCCCTCTTCAACCCTTAAACCCCCCCTCCCCTCAAGCCCCCATCCCCCCAAAACCCCCCCTCAAACCCCCTCCCCAAGCCCCAACCCCTCCTCCCCTCCCCTCAACCCCCCTCCCGAGCCCAAAACCCCCCTCCCTCGACCCCCAACCCCCCCCAAACCCCCCTCCCCTCCAACCCCCCTCCCCGACCCTCAACCCCCCTCCCCTACCCTTAACGCCCCCTCCCCTCCCCTCAAACCCCCCTCCCTCGACCCCAACACCCCCCAAACCCCCCTCCCCTCCCCTCAAGCCCCCTCCCCGAGCCCCAACCCCTCCTCCCCTCCCCCCAACTCCCCCAAACCCCCCTCCTTCCCCCTCAACCCCCCTCCCCTCCCCTCAACCCCCCTCCCCGAGCCCCAAAACCTCCTCCCCTCCCCCCAACCGCCCTCCCCCCCCCAACCCCCCCCAAACCCCCCTCCCTGACCCTTAATGCCCCCTCCCCTCCCCTCAAACCCCCCTCCCTTGACCCCCAACCCCCCCTCCCCTCCCCCCAACCGCCCTCCCCTCCCCTCCAAATCCCCTCCCCTCCCCTTAATGCCCTCCCCGAGCCCCAACCCCCCCCTCCCCTCCCCTCAACCCCCCTCCCTCTACCCCCAACCCCCCCTCCCCTCCCCCCAACCGCCCTCCCCTCCCCTCACCCCCCTCCCCTACCCTTAACGCCCCCTCCCCTCCCCTCAAACCCCCCTCCCTTGACCCCCAACCCCCCCTCCCCTCCCCCCAACCGCCCTCCCCTCCCCTCAACCCCCCTCCCCGAGCCCCAAACCCCCCTCCCCTCCCCTCAACCCCCCAAAACCCCCCCCCCCAACCCAACGCCCCCCCCCCGTTACCCGGTTCCTGCACGACGTAGGAGACCCCGCAGGACCCGTCCTTGCGGTCCTCGAAGGCGATCTCGGCCTTGCTCGGCCCCTCCACGGCGATGGAGAGACCCCCGGCCCCCGCCTCACGTGTCCAGATGCTGAACTCAGCTGGGGGGGGGGGGGGGGGGAGCGTGGGGAGGGGGCGTCAGAGACCCCCGAAACACCCCCCCCGGGGGAACAACCCCCACCCCAGCGCCCATTGGAGGGCTTTCCCCCCAATTATTGGGGTGCCCCCCCCTCATTTTAAGGCTTTTCCCCCCAATTATAGGGGGTGCCACCCCCCCCCCTCATTTTAGGGCTTTCCCCCCAATTATTGGGGTGCCCCCCCCGATTAGAGCAGTTATTGGGGTGCCCCCCCCTCATTCTAGGGCTTTCCCCCCATTATTGGGGTGCCCCCCCCTCATTTTAAGGCTTTCCCCCCAATTATAGGGGTGCCCCCCCCACTTTAAGGCTTTCCCCCCAATTATTGGGGTGCCCCCCCCTCATTTTAAGGCTTTCCCCCCAATTATAGGGGTGCCCCCCCCATTTAAGGCTTTCCCCCCAATTATTGGGGTGCCCCCCCCTCATTTTAAGGCTTTCCCCCCAATTATAGGGGTGCCCCCCCCCCATTTTAAGGCTTTCCCCCCAATTATAGGGGTGCCCCCCCCCTCATTTTAAGGCTTTCCCCCCAATTATAGAGGTGCCCCCCCCCTCATTTTAAGGCTTTCCCCCCAATTATAGGGGTGCCCCCCCCTCATTTTAGGGCTTTCCCCCCAATTATTGGTGTGCTCCCCCCCCGATTAGAGCAGTTATTGGGGTGCCCCCCCATTATAGGGCTTTCCCCCCAATTATAGGGGTGCCCCCCCCTCATTTTAGGGGTTTCCCCCCGGTTTTAGGGTGCCCCCCCCTCATTTTAGGGCTTTCCCCCCAATTATTGGGGTGCCCCCCCCTCATTTTAGGGCTTTCCCCCCAATTATAGGGGTGCCCCCCCCCACTTTAAGGCTTTCCCCCCAATTATTGGGGTGCCCCCCCCAATTTTAAGGACTTCCCCCCGGTTTTGGGGTGCTCCCCCTCTGATTAGAGCAGTTATTGGGGAGCCCCCCCCTCAATTTTTTGAGCCCCCCAGGTGTGTTTTGGGGTAGGTTTTGAGCCCCCCAGGTGTGTTTAGGGTGGGTTTTGACCCCCCCAGGTGTGTTTAGGGTGGGTTTGGAGCCCCCCAGGTGTGTTTAGGGTGGGTTTGGTGCCCCCCAGGTGTGTTTTGGTGCCCCCCAGGTGTGTTTTGGTGCCCCCCAGGTGCGTTTGGGCAGGTTTGGTGCCCCCCAGGTGTGTTTTGGTGCCCCCCAGGTGTGTTTAGGGTGGGTTTGGAGCCCCCCAGGTGTTTTTAGGGTGGGGTTTGGAGCCCCCCAGGTGTGTTTAGGGGGGGTTTGGTGCCCCCCAGGTGTGTTTAGGGTGGGTTTTGACCCCCCCAGGTGTGTTTAGGGTGGGTTTGGAGCCCCCCAGGTGTGTTTAGGGTGGGTTTGGTGCCCCCCAGGTGTGTTTTGGTGCCCCCCAGGTGTTTTCAGGGTGGGTTTGGAGCCCCCCAGGTGTGTTTAGGGTGGGTTTTGACCCCCCCAGGTGTGTTTTGGTGCCCCCCAGGTGTGTTTAGGGTGGGTTTTGTGCCCCCAGGTGTGTTTAGGGTGGGTTTTGTGCCCCCCAGGTGTTTTCAGGGCGGGTTTGGAGCCCCCCAGGTACCCTTGGACCCCCTCCCCGTGTGCTTTGCCCCCCCCCCTCACCTGGCACCCCGGCCTCTGCGCGCTCCAGCCCGGGGCCGCCCGCGCGCACCTTGTGGGCGCCGCCCTCGCCCAGGGGTCCCACGGTGAACTGGAAGGGGCTCCCCGGCACGTGCTGCCCCCGGTCCTTGACGCTGACCGCGTGGACCCCCCCCTCGGTGGGCACGAACCGGATGTTGAAGGTGCCCCCCTCGCCCTCCGACACCTGCGCCGCCATCGTCTGCCCCGAGGGCGCCGTCACCGCCGCCGTCACCTCGTGGGTGCTGGGCTCTGCCCAAAATGGGGAGGGGGCACCACGGCTCAACCGGCACCCCCCGGGGGCACTACGGGGGGTCCCAGCACCCCCCGGGGTCCCTATGGGGTCCCTATGGGCTCCTCAACCCCCCTCCGTGGGCATTACGGGGGTCCCCAGCACCCCCCGGGGTCCCTATGGGGTCCCCAACCCCTCCTGGGGTCCCCAGCACCCCCCGGGGTCCCTATGGGGTCCCCAACCCCTCCCAAGGTCCTTTTGGGGTCCCTCTGGGGGTCCCAACCCCCCCCGGGGTCCCTTTAGGGTCCCAACCCCTCCTGGGGTCCCTTTGGGGTCCCTCTGGGCTCCTCAACCCCCCCCCCCCGGGGGCACTACGGGGGTCCCAACCCCTCCCAAGGTCCTTTTGGGGTCCCTCTGAGGGTCCCAACCCCCCCCGGGGTCCCTATGGGGTTCCCCAACACCCCCCCGGGGTCCCTTTAGGGTCCCAACCCCTCCTGGGGTCCCTATGGGGTCCCTCTGGGATCCCCAACCCCCCCCGTGGGCACTACAGGGGGTCCCAGCACCCCCCAGGGTCCCTTTGGGGGTCCCAACCCCTCCTGGGGTCCCTTTGGGGTCCCTCTGGGCTCCCTCTGGGCTCCCCACTCCCCCCCCCCCCCGGGGGCACCATGGGGGTCCCAGCACCCCCCAGGGTCCCTTTGGGGGTCCCAACCCCTCCCGGGGTCCCTTTGGGGTCCCTCTGGGGTCCCTCTGGGATCCCCAACACCCCCCCGGGGGCACTACGGGGGTCCCCAGCACCCCCCGGGGTCCCTTTGGGCTCCTCAAGCCCCCCCCCCGGGGGCACTATGGGGGTCCCAGCACCCCCAGGGGTCCCTTTGGGGGTCCCCAACAACCCCTGAGGTCCCTCTGGGGTCCCAACAGCCCCCCTGGGGTCCCTCCAGGGTCTCTCTGGGGTCTCAGCCCCTCCTGGGGTCCCTGTTGGGGTCCCTCTGGGCTCCTCAACCCCCCCCCCCGGGGGCACTACGGGGGTCCCAACCCCTCCCAAGGTCCTTTTGGGGTCCCTCTGAGGGTTCCAACCCCCCCCCGGGGTCCCTATGGGGTTCCCCAACACCCCCCCGGGGTCCCTTTAGGGTCCCAACCCCTCCTGGGGTCCCTTTGGGGTCCCTCTGGGCTCCCTCTGGGCTCCCCACTCCCCCCCCCCCCCGGGGGCACCATGGGGGTCCCAGCACCCTCCAGGGGTCCCTTTGGGGGTCCCAACCCCTCCCGGGGTCCCTTTGGGGTCCCTCTGGACTCCCTCTGGGCTCCCCACTCCCCCCCATCCCCCCCGGGGCACTATGGGGGTCCCAGCACCCCCCAGGGGTCCCTCTGGGGGTCCCAACCCCTCCTGGGGTCCCCAACACCCCCGGGGTCCCCACCCAATGCTCGGTGGAGCCTCTTTATTCCGGGGTCCCCAAGAACACTCAGAGCCCCCCCCAGGGACACTTGGGGACCCCCAGAGACATTTGGGACCCCCATGGGGACCCTCAGGGCCCCCCCAGGGTCACTCAGAGCCCCCCCAGGACCACCCAGCCCCCCCCAGGGTCACTCAGAGCCCCCCCCAGGGTCACCCAGTCCCCCCAGGGACACTCAGAGCCCCCCCAGGGACACTCAGAGCCCCCCCAGGACCACCCAGTCCCCCCCAGGGTCACTCAGAGCCCCCCCCGGGGTCACCCAGCCCCCCCCAGGGTCACTCAGAGCCCACCCAGGACCACCCAGAGCCCCCCCGAGGGACACTCAGAGCCCCCCCAGGACCACCCAGAGCCCCCCCAGGACCACCCAGAGCCCCCCCAGGACCACTCAGAGCCCCCCCAGGGTCACTCAGAGCCCCCCCAGGACCACCCAGAGCCCCCCCAGGACCACCCAGAGCCCCCCCAGGACCACTCAGAGCCCCCCCAGGGTCACTCAGAGCCCACCCAGGACCACCCAGAGCCCCCCAGGATCACTCAGAGCCCCCCCCGGGGTCACTCAGAGCCCCCCCAGGGTCACTCAGAGCCCAGCCAGGACCACCCAGAGCTCCCCCAGGGTCACTCAGAGCCCCCCCAGGGTCACTCAGAGCCCCCCCCAGGGTCACTCAGAGCCCCCCCAGGGTCACCCAGCCCCCCCCAGGACCATTCAGAACCCCCCCCAGGACCACCCAGTCCCCCCAGGGTCACTCAGAGCCCCCCCAGGACCACCCAGAGCCCCCCCAGGGTCACTCAGAGCCCCCCCAGGACCACCCAGAGCCCCCCCAGGGTCACTCAGAGCCCCCCCAGGGTCACCCAGCCCCCCCCAGGACCATTCAGAACCCCCCCCAGGACCACCCAGTCCCCCCAGGGTCACTCAGAGCCCCCCCAGGACCACCCAGAGCCCCCCCAGGGTCACTCAGAGCCCAGCCAGGACCACCCAGAGCCCCCCCAGGGTCACTCAGAGCCCCCCCAGGACCACCCAGAGCCCCCCCAAGGGACACTCAGAGCCCCCCCCAGGGTCACCCAGCCCCCCCCAGGGTCACTCAGAGCCCCCCCAGGACCACCCAGAGCCCCCCCAGGACCACTCAGAGCCCCCCCAGGGTCACTCAGAGCCCCCCCAGGATCACTCAGAGCCCCCCCAGGACCACCCAGAGCCCCCCCAGGGTCACTCAGAGCCCCCCCAGGACCACCCAGAGCCCCCCAGGGTCACTCAGAGCCCCCCCCGGGGTCACTCAGAGCCCCCCCAGGGTCACTCAGAGCCCAGCCAGGACCACCCAGTCCCCCCCAGGGTCACTCAGAGCCCCCCCAGGACCATTCAGAATCCCCCCCAGGACCACCCAGAGCCCCCCCAGGGTCACCCAGTCCCCCCAGGGACACTCAGAGCCCCCCCAGGACCACCCAGAGCCCCCCCAGGGTCACTCAGAGCCCCCCCAGGGTCACCCAGTCCCCCCAGGGTCACTCAGAGCCCCCCCAGGACCACCCAGAGCCCCCCCAGGGTCACTCAGAGCCCCCCCAGGACCACCCAGAGCCCCCCAGGACCACCCAGAGCCCCCCCCAGGGTCACCCAGTCCCCCCAGGGACACTCAGAGCCCCCCCAGGACCATTCAGAACCCCCCCCAGGCCCCCCCAGGCCCCCCCAGGACCACCCAGAGCCCCCCAGGGTCACTCAGAGCCCCCCCAGGGTCACTCAGAGCCCCCCCAGGGTCACCCAGCCCCCCCCCAGGGTCACTCAGAGCCCCCCCAGGGTCACCCAGCCCCCCCAGGACCATTCAGAACCCCCCCCAGGACCACCCAGAGCCCCCCCAGGACCACCCAGAGCCCCCCCCGGGCCCCCCCCGTCCCCCCTCACCGGGCATCTTGAGGCTGAGGTCGCAGGGGGTGCCCACGGCGGCCTCGGGGGGGGCGCGGCGGCGCCGCGTGATGCTCTCCCGAACGCGACCCTCGCCCGTCACCTTCACCGAGAAGGGGCTCCCTGGGGGGGGGGTGGGGGGGTTGGTGTCAGGATCGACCCCCCCCTCCCCACACCAGGGACCACCAGAACCCACCCCAGGGCTCAGGGAACCCCCCCAGACCCCCCACCCATGGGGTCAGGGACCCCCAGAACCCCCCATGGGGTCAAGGACCCCACCCCCCAGGGCTCAGGGACCCCCCCCAAACCAACAGGGGTCACCCCAGTAGCACCCAGTTGCCCCCATTCTTCCCCCCAGTTGCCCCCATTCCTCCTCCCAGTGCTCCCAGTTGCCCCCAGTTACCCCCATTCCCCCTCCCAGCGCCCCCATTCCCCCCTCCATTGCACCCATTCCCCCTCCCAGTGCTCCCAGTTACCCCCATTCCCCCTCCCAGTGCTCCCAGTTACCCCCATTCCCCCTCCCAGTGCCCCCATTCCCCCTCCCAGCGCTCCCAGTTACCCCCATTCCCCCTCCCAGCGCCCCCATTCCCCCCCCCAGTTACTCCCATTCCCCCTCCCAGTGTCCCCATTCCCCCCTCCATTGCCCCCATTCCCCCTCCCAGTGCTCCCAGTTACCCCCATTCCCCCTCCCAGTGCCCCCAGTTACCCCCATTCCCCCTCCCAGTGCCCCCATTCCCCCTCCCAGCGCCCCCATTCCCCCTCCCAGCGCTCCCAGTTACCCCCATTCCCCCTCCCAGTGCCCCCAGTTACCCCCATTCCCCCTCCCAGTGCCCCCATTCCCCCTCCCAGTGCCCCCAGTTACTCCCATTCCCCCTCCCAGCGCCCCCATTCCCCCTCCCAGTGCTCCCAGTTACTCCCATTCCCCCTCCCAGTGCCCCCAGTTACCCCCATTCCCCCTCCCAGCGCCCCCATTCCCCCCCCAGTTACTCCCATTCCCCCTCCCAGTGTCCCCATTCCCCCCTCCACTGCCCCCATTACCCCTCCCAGTGCTCCCAGTTACCCCATTCCCCCTCCCAGTGCCCCCAGTTACTCCCATTCCCCCTCCCAGCGCCCCCATTCCCCCTCCCAGTGCCCCCATTCCCCCCTCCACTGCCCCCATTCCCCCTCCCAGTGCTCCCAGTTACCCCCATTCCCCCTCCCAGTGCCCCCAGTTACTCCCATTCCCCCTCCCAGTGCCCCCATTCCCCCTCCCAGCGCTCCCAGTTACCCCCATTCCCCCTCCCAGCGCCCCCATTCCCCCCCCCAGTTACTCCCATTCCCCCTCCCAGTGTCCCCATTCCCCCCTCCACTGCCCCCATTCCCCCTCCCAGTGCTCCCAGTTACCCCCATTCCCCCTCCCAGTGCTCCCAGTTACCCCCATTCCCCCTCCCAGTGCCCCCATTCCCCCTCCCAGCGCTCCCAGTTACCCCCATTCCCCCTCCCAGCGCCCCCATTCCCCCCCCAGTTACTCCCATTCCCCCTCCCAGTGTCCCCATTCCCCCCTCCATTGCCCCCATTCCCCCTCCCAGTGCTCCCAGTTACCCCCATTTCCCCTCCCAGTGCTCCCAGTTACTCCCATTCCCCCTCCCAGTGTCCCCATTTCCCCTCCCAGTGCCCCCAGTTACTCCCATTCCCCCTCCCAGTGTCCCCATTTCCCCTCCCAGCGCCCCCATTCCCCCCCCCAGTTACTCCCATTCCCCCTCCCAGTGTCCCCATTCCCCCCTCCATTGCCCCCATTCCCCCTCCCAGTGCTCCCAGTTACCCCCATTCCCCCTCCCAGTGCCCCCAGTTACTCCCATTCCCCCTCCCAGTGCCCCCATTTCCCCTCCCAGTGCCCCCATTCCCCCCTCCACTGCCCCCATTCCCCCTCCATTGCCCCCATTCCCCCTCCCAGTGCCCCCAGTTACCCCCATTCCCCCTCCCAGTGCCCCCAGTTACTCCCATTCCCCCTCCCACTGCCCCCATTCCCTCTCCCAGTGCTCCCAGTTACCCCCATTCCCCCTCCCAGTGCCCCCATTCCCCCTCCATTGCCCCCATTCCCCCCTCCACTGCCCCCATTCCCCCTCCCAGCGCTCCCAGTTACACCCATTCCCCCTCCCAGTGCTCCCAGTTACCCCCATTCCCCCTCCCAGTGCCCCCATTCCCCCCTCCATTGCCCCCATTCCCCCTCCCACTGCCCCCATTCCCCCTCCACTGCCCCCATTCCCCCTCCCAGCGCTCCCAGTTACCCCCATTCCCCCTCCCAGTGCCCCCAGTTACTCCCATTCCCCCTCCCAGTGCCCCCATTCCCCCTCCCAGTGCCCCCATTCCCCCTCCATTGCCCCCATTCCCCCCTCCACTGCCCCATTCCCCCTCCCAGTGCTCCCAATTGCCCCCATTCCCCCTCCCAGTGCCCCCATTCCCCCCTCCATTGCCCCCATTCCCCCCTCCACTGCCCCATTCCCCCTCCCAGTGCTCCCAGTTACCCCCATTCCCCCTCCCAGTGCCCCCATTCCCCCTCCATTGCCCCCATTCCCCCCTCCACTGCCCCCATTCCCCCTCCCAGCGCTCCCAGTTGCCCCCAGTTACCCCCATTCCCCCCTCCACTGCCCCCATTCCCCCCTCCCAGTTACCCCCATTCCCCCCTCCACTGCCCCCATTCCCCCCTCCACTGCCCCCATTCCCCCTCCCAGTGCCCCCAGTTACTCCCATTCCCCCTCCCAGCGCCCCCATTCCCCCTCCCAGCGCCCCCATTCCCCCTCCCAGTGCCCCCAGTTACCCCCATTCCCCCTCCCAGTGCCCCCAGTTACTCCCATTCCCCCTCCCACTGCCCCCATTCCCCCTCCATTGCCCCCATTCCCCCTCCCAGCGCTCCCAGTTACCCCCATTCCCCCTCCCAGTGCCCCCAGTTACCCCCATTCCCCCCTCCACTGCCCCCATCCCCCTCCCAGTGCTCCCAGTTACCCCCATTCCCCCTCCCAGTGCCCCCAGTTACTCCCATTCCCCCTCCCAGCGCCCCCATTCCCCCTCCCAGTGCCCCCATTCCCCCCTCCACTGCCCCCATTCCCCCCTCCCAGTGCTCCCAGTTACCCCCATTCCCCCTCCCAGTGCCCCCAGTTACTCCCATTCCCCCTCCCAGCGCCCCCATTCCCCCTCCCACTGCCCCCATTCCCCCTCCACTGCCCCCATTCCCCCTCCCAGTGCTCCCAGTTACCCCCATTCCCCCTCCCAGTGCCCCCATTCCCCCCTCCATTGCCCCCATTCCCCCTCCCACTGCCCCCATTCCCCCCTCCACTGCCCCCATTCCCCCTCCCAGTGCTCCCAGTTACCCCCATTCCCCCTCCCAGTGCCCCCAGTTACTCCCATTCCCCCTCCAGTGCCCCCATTCCCCCTCCCAGCGCTCCCAGTTACTCCCATTCCCCCTCCCAGCGCTCCCAGTTACCCCCATTCCCCCTCCCAGCGCTCCCAGTTACCCCCATTCCCCCTCCCAGCACTCCCAGTTACTCCCATTCCCCCTCCCAGCGCTCCCAGTTACCCCCATTCCCCCTCCCAGTGCCCCCAGTTACTCCCATTCCCCCTCCCAGCGTCCCCATTCCCCCCTCCACTGCCCCCATTCCCCCCTCCACTGCCCCCATTCCCCCTCCCAGTGCTCCCAGTTACTCCCATTCCCCCTCCCAGCGCCCCCATTCCCCCCTCCACTGCCCCCATTCCCCCTCCCAGTTGCTCCCAGTTGCTCCCAGTTGCCCCCAGCACCCACCGGGCACGTGCTGCTCCCCGAACTTGATGGCCACGATGTAGTTGCCGGGCTCGGTGGGGCAGTAGCCCACCCGGAGGGTCCCATCCTCCAGCTCCTCGGTGCCGATGTCCACCTTGCTGGGCCCCTCGATGGCCACGCTCAGACCCCCGTACCCTGGGGGGGGGGGGCGTCAGGGGCACCCCGGGACCCCCAGAACACCCCCCTGAACCCCCAGACCCAATATGGGACACCCAACCCCCCCCTGAACCCCCAGACCCAATATGGGACACCCAGAACCCCCCCCTGAACCCCCAGACCCAATATGGGACACCCAGACCCCCCCTGAACCCCCAGACCCAACACGGGACACCCAGACCCCCCCCTGAACCCCCAGACCCCACACGGGACACCCAACCCCCTCCTGAACCCCCAGACCCCACACGGGACACCCAACCCCCTCCTGAACCCCCAGACCCAATATGGGACACCCAGACCCCCCCCTGAACCCCCAGACCCAATATGGGACACCCAACCCCCCCCTGAACCCCCAGACCCAATATGGGACACCCAACCCCCCCCTGAACCCCCAGACCCAATATGGGACACCCAGACCCCCCCTGAACCCCCAGACCCAACATGGGACACCCAGAACCCCCCCCTGAACCCCCAGACCCCACATGGGACCCCCAGACCCCCCCCTGAACCCCCAGACCCCACATGGGACCCCCAGACCCCCCCTGAACCCCCAGACCCAACACAGGACACCCAACCCCCCCCCTGAACCCCCAGACCCAACACGGGACACCCAACCCCCCCTGAACCCCCAGACCCAATATGGGACACCCAACCCCCCCTGAACCCCCAGACCCAACACGGGACACCCAACCCCCCCCTGAACCCCCAGACCCAACACGGGACACCCAGACCCCCCCCTGAACCCCCAGAACCCACATGGGACACCCAGACCCCCCCCTGAACCCCCAGACCCAACACGGGACACCCAGACCCCCCCCTGAACCCCCAGACCCAATATGGGACACCCAGAAACCCCCCCTGAACCCCCAGACCCCACACGGGACCCCCAGACCCCCCCCTGAACCCCCAGACCCCACACGGGACCCCCAGACCCCCCCTGAACCCCCAGACCCCAATATCGGACACCCAGACCCCCCCTGAACCCCCAGACCCCACACGGGACCCCCAGAACCCCCCCTGAACCCCCAGACCCCAATATGGGACCCCGAGACCCCCCCCGACCCCCAGACCCCAATATGGGACACCCAGAACCCCCCGAACCCCCAGACCCCAATATGGGACACCCAACCCCCCCCTGAACCCCCAGACCCCAATATGGGACACCCAACCCCCCCCCGAACCCCCAGACCCCATATGGGACACCCAGACCCCCCCTGAACCCCCAGACCCCAATATGGGACACCCAACCCCCCCTGAACCCCCAGACCCAATATGGGACACCCAGACCCCCCCCCGAACCCCCAGACCCCACACGGGACACCCAACCCCCCCTGAACCCCCAGAACCCACACAGGACACCCAACCCCCCCCTGAACCCCCAGACCCAATATGGGACACCCAGACCCCCCCCTGAACCCCCAGAACCCACACGGGACACCCAGACCCCCCCCCTGAACCCCCAGACCCCACATGGAACACCCAGAACCCCCCCCTGAACCCCCAGACCCCAATATGGGACACCCAGAACCCCCCCCTGAACCCCCAGACCCCAATATGGGACACCCAGACCCCCCCTGGACCCCCAGACCCAATATGGGACACCCAACCCCCCCTGAACCCCCAGACCCAATATGGGACACCCAGAACCCCCCCCTGAACCCCCAGACCCCACACGGGACACCCAGACCCCCCCTGGACCCCCAGACCCAATATGGGACACCCAGAACCCCCCCCTGAACCCCCAGACCCCAATATGGGACACCCAGAACCCCCCCTGAACCCCCAGACCCCATATGGGACACCCAACCCCCCCCGAACCCCCACATGGGACCCCCATTCCAGCCCCAGGACCCCAATTCTTCCCCCAGGACCCCAATTCTGCCCCCAGCCCCCCCCCTGTTCCAGCCCCAGGACCCCAATTCTGCCCCCAGGACCCCAGTTCTGTCCTCAGGACCCCAATTCTGACCCCAATCCCCCCTTTCCAGCCCCAGGACCCCAATTCTGCCCCCAGACCCCCCCCTTCCAGCCTCAGGACCCCAATTCTGTCCTCAGGACCCCAATTTTGCCCCCAGGACCCCAATTCTGCCCCCAGCCCCCCCCTTTCCAGCCCCAGGACCCCAATTCTGCCCCCAGGACCCCAATTCCAGCCCCCAACCCCCCCTGTTCAAGCCCCAGGACCCCAATTCTGCCCCCAGGACCCCAATTCTGTCCTCAGGACCCCAATTCTGCCCCCAGGCCCCCAGTTCTGACCCCAGGACCCCAATTCCATCCCGAGGCCCCCCCCAATCAAACCCCAGGACCCCAATTCTGCCCCCAGGACCCCAATTCTGCCCCCAGACCCCCCCTTTCCAGCCCCAGGACCCCAATTCTGTCCTCAGGACCCCAATTCTGCCCCCAGCCCCCCCCTTCCAGCCCCAGGACCCCAATTCTGCCCCCAGACCCCCCCCAGTTCCAGCCCCAGGACCCCAATTCCAGCCCCAGGACCCCAATTTTGCCCCCAGGACCCCAATTCTGCCCCCAACCCCCCTTTCCAGCCCCAGGACCCCAATTCTGTCCTCAGGACCCCAATTCTGCCCCCAGCCCCCCCCTTCCAGCCCCCACTCCCCCCTGTTCCAGCCCCAGGACCCCAATTCTGCCCCCAGACTCCCCCTTTCCAGCCCCAGGACCCCAATTCTGACCCCGCCCCCCCCCTCTTACCGGCGTCGCGGGTGTCGATGCTGAAGTGTGCGTTCTGGAAGGTTCTCCCCTCGCGCAGCCCCGCGCCCCCCACGCGCACGCGCCCGGCGTCGCCCAGTTGGGCCTGGCTGATGGTGACCGAGGTGGGGGAGCAGGGCAGGGGCTGCGCCCCCCGCCAGAGCTGCACCCGGTGCTCACCCACCTCCTGGGGCACGAACGACAGCCCTGGGGGGGCAACGGGGCAAAAGGGGGGGGTCAGGGGGGTAAGAGGGGGTCAGAGCTGCCCCCACACACACCTCCTGGGGCACGAACGACAGCCCTGGGGGGGCAACGGGGCAAAAGGGGGGGGTCAGGGGGGTAAGAGGGGGTCAGAGCTGCCCCCACACACACCTCCTGGGGCACGAACGACAGCCCTGGGGGGGCAACGGGGCAAAAGGGGGGGGTCAGGGGGGTAAGAGGGGGTCAGAACTGCCCCATTCCACACCTCCTGGGGCACGAACGACAGCCCTGGGGGGGCAACGGGGCAAAAGGGGGGGGCAGGGGGGTAAGAGGGGGTCAGAGCTGCCCCCAAACACACCTCCTGGGGCAACAACAACAGCCCTGGGGGGGCAACGGGGCAAAAGGGGGGGGTCAGGGGGGTAAGAGGGGGTCAGAGCTGCCCCATTCCACACCTCCTGGGGTAACAACGACAGCCCTGGGGGGGCAACGGGGCAAAAGGGGGGGTCAGGGGGGTAAGAGGGGGTCAGAGCTGCCCCCACACACACCTCCTGGGGTAACAACGACAGCCCTGGGGGGGCAACGGGGCAAAAGGGGGGGTCAGGGGGGTAAGAGGGGGTCAGAGCTGCCCCCACACACACCTCCTGGGGCACGAACGACAGCCCTGGGGGGGCAACGGGGCAAAAGGGGGGGTCAGGGGGGTAAGAGGGGGTCAGAGCTGCCCCCACACACACCTCCTGGGGTAACAACGACAGCCCTGGGGGGGCAACGGGGCAAAAGGGGGGGTCAGGGGGGTAAGAGGGGGTCAGAGCTGCCCCCAAACACACCTCCTGGGGTAACAACGACAGCCCTGGGGGGGCAACGGGGCAAAAGGGGGGGTCAGGGGGGTAAGAGGGGGTCAGAGCTGCCCCCAAACACACCTCCTGGGGTAACAACGACAGCCCTGGGGGGGCAACGGGGCAAAAGGGGGGGGTCAGGGGGGTAAGAGGGGGTCAGAGCTGCCCCCAAACACACCTCCTGGGGTAACAACGACAGCCCTGGGGGGGCAATGGGGCAAAAGGGGGGCGTCAGGGGGGTAAGAGGGGGTCCCCCACATCCGTTTCCCCCCATATCCCAGTGCCTCCCAGTGCCCCCAGTGCCTCCCAGTGCCTCCCAGTGACCCCCAGTTCCCCCCTCTCTCACCCAGCTGGCCGCTGCGCAGCCGTTTGAGCGCGGCGGGTTGGCGGCGCCCCGACGCCACGGTGAGGGGCTGCGCCCCTATGTTCCCCCAGTGTCTCCCAGTGCCTCCCAATGCCTCCCAGTGCCTCCCAGTGCCCCCCAGTCCCCTCCCCACTCACCCAGTTGGCCGCTGCGCAGCCGTTTGAGTGTGGCGGGCTCGCGGCGCCCCGAGGGCGCGGTGAGGGGCTGCGACCCCCGTGTTCCCCCAGTGCCTCCCAGTGCCTCCCAGTGCCCCCCAGTGTCTCCCAGTGCCTCCCAGTGCCTCCCAGTGCCTCCCAGTGCCCCCCAGTCCCCTCCCCACTCACCCAGTTGGCCGCTGCGCAGCCGTTAGAGCGTGTCGGGCTGGCGGCGCCCCGACGCCACGGTGAGGGGCTACGACCCCCTGTGTTCCCCCAGTGCCTCCCAGTGCCTCCCAGTGCCTCCCAGTGCCTCCCAGTGCCCCCCAGTGCCCCCCAGTCCCCTCCCCCACTCACCCAGTCGGCCGCTGCGCAGCCGTTTGAGCGTGGCGGGCTCGCGGCGCCCCGACGCCACGGTGAGGGGCTGCGACCCCCCGTGTTCCCCCAGTGCCTCCCAGTGCCCCCCAGTGCCTCCCAGTGCCCCCCAGTACCTCCCAGTGCCTCCCAGTGCCTCCCAGTTCCCCTCTCTCACCCAGTCGGGCCGCTGCGCAGCCGTTTGAGCATGGCGGGGTCGCGGCGCCCTGACGCCACGGTGAGGGGCTGCAACCCCCGTGTTCTCCCCAGTGCCTCCCAGTGCCTCCCAGTGCCCCCCAGTGTCTCCCAGTGCCTCCCAGTGCCTCCCAGTGCCCCCCAGTCCCCTCCCCACTCACCCAGTCGGCCGCTGCGCAGCCGTTTGAGCGTGGCGGGCTCGCGGCGCCCCGAGGGCGCGGTGACGGTCGCGCTCAGCTGCCCGAGGTCGCCCTCCCCGATGTCCAGGGGGATCTCGGCCGCCGCCCCCACCTTCAGGTGGGACGAGCGCAGGGTGTCGTCACCTTTGGGGGGGGGGGGGACACACACACACACCCAATTGGGGTTGGGGGGGGAGTCAGGGGGGACCCCTCCCCAAAACAAACACCCCCCCCCCCCCCTCGAGGGGTCCCCGAAAACCTCAGGGCACCCCAAAACCCCGGGATCCCAAATCCACCCCAAGGGGGGGCCCCACCCTGGATCCACCCTGGGGGACCCCCAGGAGACCCCAAAGGGCCTCTCCTGCCCCCCCCCTCAGCCCCCCATCAGCCCCCCAGATCCCCAAAGCCCCCCCAAAATCCCCTTCCAGATCCCCAAAGCCCCCCCAGATCTCCCCCCAGATCCCCAAAGCACCCCCCAAAGCCCCCCCAGATCCCCAAAGCCCCCCCCAAGTCCCCCCCAGATCCCCAAAGCCCCCCCAAAATCCCTTCCAGATCCCCAAAGCCCCCCCCAAGTCCCCCTCCAGATCCCCAAAGCACCCCCCAAAGCCCCCCAGATCTCCAAAGCCCCCCCAAAGCCTCCCCCAGATCCCCCCAGATCCCCAAAGCCCCCCCAGATCCCCCCAGATCCCCCAAACACCCCAAATCCCCCCAGATCCTCTCCAGGCTCCCCCAGGGCCTCCCGAAGGGTCTCCAAGCACCCTCAGATCCACTCTGGGGACCCCCAGGAGCCCCCAATTCCCCCCAAAGCCCCCCAAACCTCCCCCAAAGCCCCCCAAACCCCCCCCAAAGCCCCCCAAAGCCCCCCCAAACTCCCCAAAGCCCCTCCAGCCCCCCCCAAACACCCCAAATCCCCCCCAGATCCTCTCCAGGCTCCCCCAGGGGTTCCAGAAGCATCTCCAAGCACCCTCAGATCCACTCTGGGGACCCCCAGGAGCCCCCAAAGCCCCCCAAACCCCCGCAAACCCCCCCAAAATCCCCCAAATCCCCCCCAGATCCTCCCCAGGCTCCCCCAGGGGTTCCAGAAGGGTCTCCAACCACCCTCAGATCCAGTCTGGGGACCCCCAGGAGCCCCCAATTCCCCCCAAAGCCCCCCAAACCTCCCCCAAAGCCCCCCAAACCCCCTCCAAAGCCCCCCAAAGCCCCCCCAAACTCCCCCAAAGCCCCTCCAGCCCCCCCAAAGCCCCCCCAGATCCTCTCCAGGCTCCCCCAGGGGTTCCAGAAGGGTCTCCAAGCACCCTCAGGTCCAGTCTGGGGACCCCCAGGAGCCCCCAAAGCCCCCCAAAGCCCCCCAAACCCTGCAAAGCCCCCAAAGCCCCCCAAATCCCCCCCAGATCCTCTCCAGGCTCCCCCAGGGGTTCCAGAAGGGTCTCCAAGCACCCTCAGATCCAGTCTGGGGACCCCCAGGAGCCCCCAAAGCCCCCCCAAACCGGACCCCCAGGAGCCCCCAAAGCCCCCCCAAACCCCCTCCAAAGCCCCCCCAAAGCCCCCCCCAAAGCCCCCCAAACACCCCCCAAATCCCCCCCAGATCCTCTCCAGGTTTCCCCAGGGGTTCCAGAAGCGTCTCCAAGCACCCTCAGATCCACTCTGGGGACCCCCAGGAGCCCCCAATTCCCCCCAAAACCCCCACAAAGCCCCTCCAGCCCCCCCAAAGCCCCCCCAGGCCCCCCCAAACTCCCACAAAGCCCCTCCAGCCCCCCCCCAAATCCCCCCAAATCCCCCCCCAGATCCTCTCCAGGCTCCTCCCAGGGGTTCCAGAAGGGTCTCCAAGCACCCTCAGATCCAGTCTGGGGACCCCCAGGAAGCCCCCAATTCCCCCCAAAGCCCCCCAATTCCCCCCAAAGCCCCCTCAAACCCCCCCAAGTCCCCCAAAGCCCCCCCAGCCCCCCCCCCAAAAACCCCCAAATCCCCCCTCAGATCTCTCTCCAGGCTCCCCCAGGGCCTCCAGAAGGGTCTCCAAGCACCCTCAGATCCACTCTGGGGACCCCCAGGAGCCCCCAAAGCCCCCCAAAGTGCCCCCAAAGTCCCCCAAACCCCCCCAAAGCCCCCAAAGCCCTCCCAAACTCCCCCAAAGCCCCTCCATCCCCCCCCCAAACACCCCCAAATCCCCCCCAGATCCTCCCCAGGCTCCCCCAAGGCCTCCCGAAGGGTCTCCAAGCACCCTCAGATCCAGTCTGGGGACCCCCAGGAGCCCCCAATTCCCCCCAAACCTCCCCCAAAGCCCCCCAACCCCCCCCAACCACCCCCAAATCCCCCGCAGATCCTCTCCAGGTTTCCCCAGGGGTTCCAGAAGCATCTCCAAGCACCCTCAGATCCACTCTGGGGAACCCCCAGGAGCCCCCAATTCCCCCCAAAGCGCCCCCAAATCCCTGCAAAGCCCCCAAAGCCCCCCAAATCCCCCCCCAGATCCTCTCCAGGCTCCCCCAGGGGTTCCAGAAGGGTCTCCAACCACCCTCAGATCCAGTCTGGGGACCCCCAGGAGCCCCCAATTCCCCCCAAAGCCCCCCAATTCCCCCCAAAGCGCCCCCAAAGCCCCCCAAACCCTCCCCCCAAAGCCCCCCCAAACCCCCCCAACTCCCCCAAAGCCCCTCCAGCCCCCCCAAATCCCCCGCAGATCCTCTCCAGGCTCCCCCAGGGCTCTCCCGAAGGGTCTCCAAGCACCCTCAGATCCACTCTGGGGACCCCCAGGAGCCCCCAAAGCCCCCCAAAGCCCCCCAAACCCCCTCCAAAGCCCCCAAACCCCCTCCAAAGCCCCCCAAAGCCCCCCCAAACTCCCACAAAGCCCCTCCAGCCCCCCCCAAACACCCCCAAATCCCCCCCAGATCCTCCCCAGGCTCCCCCAGGGGTTCCAGAAGGGTCTCCAAGCACCCTCAGATCCACTCTGGGGACCCCCAGGAGCCCCCAAAGCCCCCCAAAGCGCCCCAATTCCCCCCAAAGCGCCCCCAAAGCCCCCCAAAACCTCCCCCAAAGCCCCCCTGCAGCCCCCCCAGGCCCCCCCCTACCGGTGATGCGGGCGGTGAAGGGCTCCCCGGGATGTGCTCCTCGTTGTATCTGACGGCGATGCTGTAGTCGCCCGGCAGCACCGGGAGGTAGGAGACGCTGCACGTCCCGTCCTGGTGGTCCGTGCAGCTCAGCTCCGCCTTGGGAGGGACCCTCCACGGCCAGGGAGAGACCCCCTGCGGGAAAAGGGGGGTCAGGGGGGCGGCTCTGGGGTCAGGGGTCAGCTCTGGGGGTCAGGCCTGGGGGCTCAGGGGTCAGGTCTGGGGTCAGGGTCACGTTTGGGGTCAGGGGGTCAGCTGTGGGGTCAGCTCTGGGGGTCAGGCCTGGGGGCTCAGGGGTCAGGTCTGGGGTCAGGGGTCACGTTTGGGGTTCAGAGGTCACGCTCTGGGGTCAGGGGTCAGCTCTGGGGTCAGGCCTGGGGGTTCAGGGGTCAGGTTTGGGGTCAGGGGTCAGCTCTGGGGTCAGGGGTCACTTTTGCGGTGCAGAGGTCACGTTCTGGGGTCAGGGGGTCAGCTCTGGGTCAGCTCTGGGGTCAGGGGTCAGCTCTGGGGGTCAGGGGTCAGCTCTGGGGTCAGCTCTGGGGTCAGGGGTCAGCTCTGGGGGTCGGGGGGTCAGCTCTGGGGTCAGGGGTCACTTTTGGGGTCAGTTGAGGGGTCAGCTCTGGGGTCAGGGGTCACTTTTGGGGTGCAGAGGTCACGTTCTGGGGTCAGGGGGTCAGCTCTGGGGGTCAGCTCTGGGGTCAGGGGTCACTTTTGGGGTCAGGGGGTCAGCTCTGGGGTCAGGGGTCACTTTTGGGGTTCAGAGGTCACGTTCTGGGGTCAGGGGGTCAGCTCTGGGCTCAGGGGTCACGTTTGGGGTCAGGGGTCAGTTGTGGGGTCAGCTCTGGGGTCAGGGGTCACGTTTGGGGTCAGGGGGTCAGCTCTGGGCTCAGGGGTCACGTTTTGGGGTCAGGGGTCAGTTGTGGGGTCAGCTCTGGGCTCAGGGGTCACGTTTGGGGTCAGGGGTCAGCTCTGGGGTCAGGGGTCACGTTTGGGGTTCAGAGGTCACGTTCTGGGGTGGGGGTCAGGTCTGGGGGCTCAGGGGTCACGTTTGGGGTCAGGGGGTCAGTTGTGGGGTCAGCTCTGGGGTCAGGGGTCACTTTTGGGGTGCAGAGGTCACGTTCTGGGGTCAGGGGGTCAGCTCTGGGGGTCAGCTCTGGGGTCAGGGGTCACTTTTGGGGTCAGGGGGTCAGCTCTGGGGTCAGCTCTGGGGTCAGGGGTCACTTTTGGGGTCAGGGGGTCAGCTCTGGGGTCAGCTCTGGGGTCAGGGGGTCAGCTCTGGGGGTCAGCTCTGGGTTCAGAGGTCACGCTCTGGGGTCAGGGGTCACTTTTGGGGTCAGGGGGTCAGTTGTGGGGTCAGCTCTGGGGTTCAGAGGTCACGTTCTGGGGTGGGGGTTATGTCTGGGGGCTCAGGGGTCACGTTTGGGGTCAGGGGGTCAGTTGAGGGGTCAGCTCTGGGGTCAGGGGTCACTTTTGGGGTCAGGGGTCAGCTCTGGGGTCAGGGGTCACTTTTGGGGTCAGGGGTCAGCTCTGGGGTCAGCTCTGGGGTCAGGGGTCACGTTCTGGGGTGGGGGGGTCAGGTCTGGGGGTCAGGGGTCAGCTCTGGGGTCAGCTCTGGGGTCAGCTCTGGGGTCAGGGGTCACTTTTTGGGGTGCAGAGGTCACGTTCTGGGGTCAGGGGGTCAGCTCTGGGGTCAGCTCTGGGGTCAGGGGTCACGTTCTGGGGTGGGGGGGTCAGCTCTGGGGGCTCAGGGGTCAGCTCTGGGGTCAGCTCTGGGGTCAGGCCTGGGGGTTCAGGGTCAGGTTTGGGGTCAGGGGTCAGCTCTGGGGTTAGGGGTCACTTTTGGGGTGCAGAGGTCACGTTCTGGGGTCAGGGGTCAGCTCTGGGGTCAGCTCTGGGGTCAGGGGTCAGCTCTGGGGGTCAGGGGTCAGCTCTGGGGTCAGCCCCCACCCTCGCCCGCGTCCTTGGTGTTGACGGTGAAGGCGGCGGCGCGGTTGACGGTGCCGTGGGTGAGGCCGGGGCCGTAGGCGGAGACGTGGCCGCTGTTCACGTAATCCACGTAGAACTGCAGGGGGCTGCCTGGGGGGGGGGGGGACAGGGGGGGGTCAGGGGGGGTCAGGGGGGGGTCAGGAGGGGTCAGGGGGCAACGGGGGGGGCAGGGGGCAACGGGGGGAGAGGGGCGAGAGGGGGGAAAAGGGGGAATACGGGGGCAGGGGGCAATGGGGGGGGGGGGACAGGGGGCAACAGGGGGTCCAGGGGACGGGGGAGAAGAGGGCAACGGGGGGGACAGACCCCCCCCCACCCCCTCAGACCCCCTGGGCTTCCCCAGACCCCCCATAGGACCCCCCCAGACCCCCCAGGCCCCCCCACCTGGGATGGGGACGCTGTCGTAGCGGATGTCCAGACCCCTCCAGACCCCCCCAGACCCCTCCAGGACCCCCAGGACCCCTCCAGGACCCCCCAGACCCCCTCAGACCCCCCCAGACCCCCCCACCTGGGATGGGGACGCTGTCGTAGCGGATGTCCAGGCTCCTCCAATCCCCCCCAGACCCCCCCAGGACCCCTCCAGGACCCCCCAGACCCCCGTAAGACCCCCCCAGACCCCCCCAGACCCCCCAGGCCCCCCCACCTGGGATGGGGACGCTGTCGTAGCGGATGTCCAGGCTCCTCCAATC
>JAUMJL010002483.1:0-20397 GCA_033558185.1 Dromococcyx pavoninus | reverse complement strand
GATGCCCTCTCCGTGCCCGATAGAAAGATGGCGGCGCGGACACCTCGCTATGTCCGCGCATGCGCCTCTCCCCGCGGCCTCCCCCGCGCTTCCGCCCGGCGGGGCCGGTAACGATGCCCGTGGCGGCGAGGCCGGGCCATGGCGGTCAGCTACGCGGCCGGGCTCTCGCCCTACTCGGACAAGGGCAAGTGCGGCCTCCCCGAGGTGAGCGCGGCACCGCGGCCCGCGGGTTCCCGTGGCAGCCGGGCCCGCGCGAGCCCGGCTCGGGGGACCCTTTGTGTGAGCGGGGGGCGGCCCCACGGACACTCCCCCGGCCCCACAGCTCCCTGTGCCTTCCCTGTGACCCACAACCCTGCCCCACGGCTCCTCCCTCTGCCCCACAGCCCTGCCCCATAACACTGCCCCACGGCTCCTCCCTGTACCCCACAGCCCTGCCCCACAGCCCCTCCCTGTGCCCCACAACCCTGCCCCCGGCTCCTCCCTCTGCCCCCCCCCCCCCCGTGCCCCACGGCACTGCCCCACAGCCTTGCCCCATAGCACTGCCCCACGGCTCCTCCCTGTGCTCCCCCGTGCCCCACAACCCTGCCCCATGGCTCCTCCCTGTGCCCCACAGCCCTGCCCCATGGCTCCTCCCTGTGCCCCCCCCGTGCCCCACAGCACTGCCCCACAGCCCCTCCCTGTGCCCCACAGCCCTGCCCCATAGCAGTGCCCCACAGCCCCTCCGTGTGCCCCACAGCCCTGCCCCATAGCACTGCCTCACGGCCCCTCCTTGTGCCCCGCAGCCCTGCACCCCAGCTCTTCCCTGTGTCGCTCTCTTTGCACTGCTCCCTGTGCCCCCAGCCGTGCCCCACAGCCTCCCCCTGTACCCTGTTTCTCCTCCCAATGCCCCCCAGCCCTGCCTCACAGCTCCCTCCCTGTGCCCCATAGCTCAGTCCCTCAGCCCTGCCCCATGGCTCCCTCATTGACCTCCAGGCCCAGCGCTGTCCCCATTCTCTGTCCCATGAGCTCTACAAGGACCTTTTGTTTTCTCCCTGGGGATCCCCAGAGCTGGGTGCAAGAGCCCTGAGCCCAGCCCCAGGCCCCAACTTGTACTCAGGAAGCTTAAAACAGGCTTTGAGGTGAGGGGACAGGGACACTCGGGGGCCTGTCCTGAGCCTGGGGCAGTGAGGAGTCCGGGACAGGCAGGGCCCTGTCCTCAGTCCTTGTCCCCAGGACACCAGGCTGGAGAAGCCTCTCACAGCAACGAACTCCTGTGCCACCAATCCAGGTGGGCACACGGTCCCACCCAGCCACAGCGTCCCCATGTCCCCCACCCACCTCCATGGCTTCCTGCGTGGCCCTGTCCTGTCCGCAGAACCGGTGGCCGTGCCGGTGGCAACCGGACTTGAGCACACGTGAGGTGGCACCGGGTTCTCTCCTGTCCTCACGGTGCCCTGGAGCCCGGCCATTTCTTGGGGTATCAGCTGTCTGCAGCGAGAGCAATAAACACCCGGCCTGTGTCAGGTGTTTCCAGCCCTTACCCTGCGCAGAGGTGGTTTAAACAGTGCTGTTTCTCTCTAATTAAATGCTTTTATCATTAAGGAATGTGAAATCTTTCCTTTTGTGGATAAGAAAGAATTGTGGTTTACTGGGGCTCTGTGCCAGGAGGGGTGTAGCATCCTGCATCCCTCCATGTCTGACTGGTTTGGCTCTTCTCCTCAGATTTTTGACCCTCCAGAGGAACTGGAGAGGAAGGTGAGGGAGCTGGCGGACTTGATCAGGAGTTCCTCCAACGTGGTGTTTCACACAGGGGCTGGAATCAGCACCTCCTCGGGGATTCCTGACTTCAGGTAAGGGCTGCGGGCAGCGACAAGGGGCTGGGAGGGTGGCACCTCCTCTGAGTCCATCTCACATCCTTTCCCTGCCAACTCTTTCCCTGTACCCCTTGCCCTGGCACTGCCTTCCCTGACACCTCATTCCCTGCCATCCCTTTTCCTGCACCCCTTTCCCCGTGAGCCCCTTCCCTGGCACTCCCTGCCCTTCCTTGCACCCCATTTCCCTGGCATCCCTTTTGCTCTGGACTGTGCTTCCCATGATGCCATCCCTCCTGTTTGGTCCTGGGTCCAGCTGCAAATACCCATTCCTTATTGCACACCCATTTGATTTTAAGCCATGCCCACTGGAGCCCTCTGTGCATCAGTGACAGAAACCTCTTGGTGATCCACCACCTCCATTGAGCAGTGCCTTGCTCATCCTCTGATGGAACCTATGGTGGATTCACCACTCTATTCTTGGATCCCAAGCTCTAAATTCTCTCTCTGTCTCTGCAGGGGTCCCAATGGCGTCTGGACTATGGAAGAGAAGGGGCTCTCCCCCAAATTTGACACTACCTTTGAGAATGCCAGACCCTCCAAGACTCACATGGCGCTGCTGGGGCTGCAGAGAGTTGGCATCCTGAAATTCCTTGTCAGCCAGAATGTGGATGGCCTTCACGTGCGTTCAGGATTCCCGCGGTACGGCCTCTCCCACCCTGTCTCCGGGTCCCTTGTACCTGTCCCAGCTGCCACCACGTGGCTGTTCTTGCTCTCTGCTTAGTGTGGCCTCACGTGCAAGTGTTTGGGGCTTGATTTCCAAGCTGTCTGATCCGGGGAGCAGAAATTGGAAGGGGTTCATAAACCAGCTTGAGTTTAGAGAAGAGAAGTTGTGGTCCTAACTCAGAGGGTGATGAAACGAAGGCAGCCTGAGTTGATGCTCTTTGAAGTACAGCCAGAAGCTCTTTGTTCACCAGAGAAATGATCAGGTCATGGTGTTGAGCCTTTGTGTGTCACCACCCATCGACTGAGTGGCTGCAGCTGAGGGTGGTGCTGGGAGCAGCCTGGGGGATCCTGGGTTCAAGCAGGACACTTGCTCCTGGGAACCATGCTCAGGGCATGTGTTTATTTCCAGAGGAGTGAAGGGACAGGAGGGAGGATGAGAGCATCTGCAACCACTCCTGCTGCTCACAGAGCTGCATCTCACCCTGTTTTGCCAGTGTTCCTAGAGCAGAGCACTGGATCTTGTGCTGGACTTTGCTTGAATTGAGTCTCCTGAGAGAAAATCAAGGTGGTGCTGCCCCCATGATGAAAGCAGACCTGGGCCCATGATAGCCTTGAAAAGTACTTTGCCTCTCAATAAGTTTGTGAAATTGGAAGAGTGGAAAGACTGAGAGAAGGCCCCATGGTTGGAACTGCTCTGACCACCCGTGCTCTCCAATTTCCTCGCCCGCTGCGATGAGATCAGGCTGAGAGAGCTGGGGTTGTTCAGCCTGGAGAAGAGAAGGCTGTGGGGACACCTTAGAGCAGCCTCCCAGGACTGAAAGGGGCTCCAGGAAAGCTGGGGAGGGACTTTTTAAAAGGATATGGAGTGACAGGATGAGGGGGAATGGCTTTAAATTGGAAGGGGGAAAATTTAGGTTGGACATGAGGAAGAAATTGTTTATGATGAGTGTGGGGAGGCCCTGGCCCAGGTTGCCCAGAGCAGTGGTGGCTGCCCCATCACCAGGTTGGATGGGGTCTTAGAATTACAGAATCATGGAATGATTTGGGTTGGAAGGGACCTCAAAAGCCCATCCGGTTCCACCCCCGTGCCATGGGCAGGGACACCTCCCACTGGATCAGGGGGCTCAAAGCCTCATCCAACCTGGCCTTGAACACCTCCAGGGATGGGGCAGCCACAGCTTCTCTGGGCAACCTGGGCCAGGGCCTCCCCACCCTCATTGTGAAGAATTTCTTCCTGATGTCTAACCTAAATCTTCCCCCTTCCAATTCAAAGCCATTCCCCTCCTCCTATCACTCCAGGCCCTTGGAAAAAGTCCCTCCCCAGCTTTCCTGGAGCCCCCTTCAGGTACTGGGAGGCCGCTATGAGGTCCCCCCGAAGGTTTCTTCTCAGGTCGTGAACCCCCTGATCCAGTGGGAGGTGTCTCTGCCCACAGCAGGGGGGGGTGGAATTGGATGGGCTTTGAGGTCCTTCCAACCCAACCCATTCCATGATTCTCTGATCCTGTGTAGTCCTGTTCTCCCCATGGGATCTGAGGGTACAAGATCTCTGCTCCCTGCGTGGGTGGGAACTGAAGTGCATTTATCAGCACAGTGGCTGTCTCAAAGGTGTCCTCAAAGGAATCTGCCTTTCCATTAGCACTTGTGGCAAAGGGCTTTTCCCTTCAAGAAACTTCAGCCCATCATAAAACCCATTTCCAGCTCTTAAGACCAGCAAGTGATGGTCTTGTGAGGCCAAGTGCTTGGAGCTGCTGGAAAGGGAAGGGGAGAGCAGCTGAATTCAAGTAAGAAAATAAAAGGAAGGAAACTGGGATGAGAATGAGGAGCATGAATGGGACTTTGGAGAAGACACATCTCACAAATGGCTTCAGTCATCACAGGCTGAGCACAAAGCTGCCTCCAGGGGTGTTTCTGATTATTAAAAGCCCCAATTCCTGCTCCTAGCACCACATTTGCCTTTTTAAATTAAACAACCATGGGAAAAAGAGTAGGAAATAAGGACCAGAACTCAGCCTTGATCCCTCCAGCCTAGTGCTGCTGGTGGCTGCTCTGGTTTAGCACAGCTCTTCTGCCCAAATGAAGCGTGGGCTTAAGTAAACACTGCTGAACTGGGGCCAAATTGGGGGAAATCAGGTCAGTCCAGTCTCCATCCGCCCTGGAGGAGGATCCCTGGAGCTCGTAGGAACATCAGCCACGCTCCTGCTTCTTTTCCTGTAGCTTCTGTGCTTTGAGGCTGGTGCTGAGCTCGAGGGGATTTTAGTCAAAACAAGTGGCAAAGGGCTGGAAATGTGAAAGGACAGAGAGGAACACTGCTGAGCGAAGCAGAGACCCAGGTTACTGCTGAAGATCTGAGGCTGGATCCAAACAGGGGCTGGAATTGGTGCTGCAGATGGAAACATTTCAAATTAAAAAGTCAGGACCTGCTGTGCCTCCCATAGGTGCAGCTGTGGTGGCCATAGCTTAGCAGTGCTGTGATGGGAATGAAACCACGGTGCTGAAGGCCTCTGGGCAGGCTCTGAACGTGTCTTCTGGGTCTCATCTGCCCCACGAGAAGGACAGCTCTGCTCACACTGTCCCCAAAAGGGTGTTAAATGCACAAAGCAGTGCTCATGCTGCCATGGTTTTGGCAGCACCTGCTTGGCCTGCATGTGGTGGCCAGGGAAGCCCCCATGCTTGGTGGCCACACCGATGGTCCTCTCTGCTGGACCAGCTGCCTCCCTGGTCCCCTCCTCTGAACCATGTCGTATTTGTCTGTAGCTGGTACCAAGTCCAGGTGGGATGGGGCTTTGAGCCCCCTGATCCAGTGGGAGGTGTCCCTGCCCATGGCAGGGGGGTGGAACTGGATGGATGGGCTTTGAGGTCCCTTCCAATCCAAGCTATTCCTTGATTCTATGATTCATTTCCCTCAGTGCTGCCCGTGTTCCCAGGCCATGACAGGGTATCCCTGCCACCCCACGGAGAATGGGGAAGCCCTTGAGGTGCCCCTGGTGAGGAGGGGGAGGTTTGGGCAGCTTTCCCCGATGCCCCAGGGCTTTCCAAGCCTTTCCCAGCTCACTTCTGCCTTTCTGCTGCAGGGATAAGTTGGCTGAGCTCCATGGGAACATGTTCGTGGAAGAGTGTGTGAAATGTGGCAAGTACGTGCGCCCGGGGGGTGTCGGGGTGGGGGCTTCACTGCTGTCCCCAGGGGAGCAAAGGGGCCCCTGCACATCCCTGCCTGCCTGGTGGGTCTCCAGCACGGAGGGTGTGGGGTCATGGGTAGATCTGAATCCAAAACTCTGTCCGTCTGGAATTCTAAACCCTGTCAGTTGGTGGGGAATAAACATTCTGGGAGTTCTGCGTTGCTTGGGAGGCCCTTGGCAAATCCTGCTCGTGGTGGCAAGGAGGATGTGCCAGAAGGGCTGTGCCT
Source organism: Dromococcyx pavoninus (assembly GCA_033558185.1). Lineage (NCBI taxonomy): Eukaryota > Metazoa > Chordata > Aves > Cuculiformes > Neomorphidae > Dromococcyx > Dromococcyx pavoninus. The sequence goes on along the minus strand of JAUMJL010002483.1, from coordinate 14,478 downwards.
GCAGCGGGGGCTGTGCCTGCCAGCCAGGGGAGAGGGGGGGAGAGAGAGGAGAGAGGAAAGAGGAAAGAGGGGGGAGAGAGGAGAGAGGAAAAGGGAGAGAGGAGAGGGAGAGGAAAAGGGAGAGAGGAGAGAGGAAAGGGGAGAGGAAAGGGAGGAGAGAGGAGAGAGGAAAGAGGGGAGAGAGGAGAGATGAAAGGGGAGAGAGGAGAGAGGAAAGGGGGAGAGAGAGGAGAGAGGAAAAGGGAGAGGGGAGAGTACAGAGGAGAGGGAAGGAAGGGGAAGGGGAAGAGGAGAGAGGAAAGAGGAGAGAGGAGAGGGGAGAGGACAGAGGAGAGGGAAAGGAGGGGAAGGGGAGAGAGGGAAGAGAGGAGAGGGAGGGGAGAGAGGAAAAAGGAGGAAAGGGGAGAGGAGAGGGGAGAATGGGAAAAGGAAAGGGAGAGGGGAAGGGAGGGGAGGGGAGGAAAAAGGGGGAGAAGGGAGAGAGGAGAAGGGGAGAGGGAAGAGAGGAAAGGAAGAAAGAGGAGAGGAGAGGGAGGGGAGAGGAGAGGAAGAGGGAAGAGGAAAAGGGGGAAGAGAGAGGGAAGTGAGGAGAGGGGAAAAGGGGAAGAGGAGATGGAGAGGGAGGAGAGGAAAGGGAAAGGAAAGGGGGGAGAAGGGGAGAGGGAAGAGAGGAAGGGGGGGGAGTGGGAGAGGGGATGGAGAAGAGGGGCAGAGGGGAGGGTGAGGAGAGGCAAGGAGTGGGAGAGGAGAGGGAAGGAAAGGAGTGGGAGAGGAGAAGAGAGGGGGAGGAAGAGGGGCAGGGAGAGGGAGAGAAGGATTTTCCCTCCTGGTTTGTGTTTTCCCTCTTGCTTTGTGGCTGTTGGTGAGAGCTGCTGCCTGGTTAGAGACACGGGCAGGGATCCACGAGGGACTGGGATGCTCCAGTTTTTGTGTGTGAGCTGTGCCCTGTGGGGGAGGATTCCACAGCGCGGGGCCTGAGCGGCGCGGTCTCTCTTGCAGGCAGTACGTGCGGGACGCGGTGGTGGGCAGCATGGGGCTGAAGCCAACGGGCAGGCTGTGCAGTGTCACCAAAGCCCGGGGGCTGCGGGCATGCAGGTACCTCTGGGGGGGGGCTGGATGGGGATGTGGGGTGGTGGGGACACCTTCACCTGAGCTGGGTCTGCAGGCCTGGGCTCCAGCTCAGGTGAAGGCCTAGAGAGGAGGCCAGGGAGCCCCAGCCTCTCTGGGGGCTCCTTCCACACCAGTAATCTGGGCATACCTAGTGCAGAATTCCCTGCTGTGGGATGAGACCCTCCAGCAGGATACGGCCCCTGCACTGCCCTGGTGCTGCTTTGCCTTCCATGGGGAAGCACAGTGTTTCCAGCTCTGCACCTGGAGGAACCCTGAGGTGTTCTGGCATCCCAACACACTCCACGTAGAATCATGGAATGGTTTGGGTTGGAAGGGACCTCAAAACCCACCCACTTCCACCCCCTGCCATGGGCAGGGACACCTCCCACTGGATCAGGGGGCTCAAAGCCCCATCCAACCTGGCCTTGAACACCTCCAGGGATGGGGCAGCCACCACTGCTCTGGGCAACCTGGGCCAGGGCCTCCCCACCCTCATTGTGAAGAATCCCTTCCTAATGTCCAATCTAAATCTTCTCCCTTCCAGTTTAAAGCTATTCCCCCTCATCCTATCACTCCAGGCCCCTCCTGCTTCCTCGCCCAGGCTCACCAGGCCCAGCCCAGCCGCTTTCCCCATTCAGGCCGGCTGCAGAGCCCGTGCAGCAGAGCTGGGGGCCCTGGGCTGTGGGGCAGAGATCTGATGCTGGGGAGTGAAAGCCTCATCCCAGCTCTGAACTGGGACAGTAAAACAGCTGGGGCTTTGGAGGCATTGCAGCACCAGCCACACAATCCCTCCTGCAGGTGATTTCCATGCCTTCCCTCGTCTACCAGTGAGTCCCCTCGGCTTGTCTGGGAGTTCTCTGTCCCTTTGCAATGTGGGGCCAGGGAGGGTGGGGTAGTTTCTGGGTCACTGTCCACTCTCCCAGGGCAGTTCTGCTGCCTGTTCCTACCTGGCAGGAGAAACCATGGTCTCTGTGTGTGTTTTCCAGAGGGAAGTTAAGAGACACCATCCTGGACTGGGAGGATTCCCTGCCTGACCGTGACCTCACACTGGCAGATGAAGCCTGCAGGTACTGGGGGGTACTGGGGCTCTGCAGTGCCCCAGAGACTGCCCAGGCTCCCCGTCCTCTGCCCGGGCTCCCCATCCTCTGCCCACCCCACAGCAGCCCCCAGGCCACCCCTGCCCACCTTTGTCCTTCGTGTTGTGCCTCGTGGCCCTCAGGCTGTGCCCCCAACTCTGCAGTGCCCACCCCTCTGCCCAGAAAGCAGCTGAGAGAAACCACTGCAGATCCTGGCCATGGCTTTGCTTCCCAGCTGAGAAGCCAGTAGAGTCATGGAATCATGGAATGGTTTGGGTGGAAAGGGACCTCAAAGCCCAGCCAGTTCCAACCCCCTGCCATGGGCAGGGACACCTCCCACTGGATCAGGGGGCTCAAAGCCCCATCCAGCCTGGCCTTCAACACCTCCAGGAATGGGGCAGCCACCACTGCTCTGGGCAACCTGGGCCAGGGCCTCCCCACCCTCATTGTGAAGAATTTCTTCCTAATATCTAACCTAAATCTCCCTCCTTCCAATTTAAAGTCGTTCCCCCTCATCCTATCCCTGGATTCCTGATCAAGAGCCCCTCCCCAACTTTCTTGGAGCCCCTTTCAGTCCTGGGAGGCTGCTCTAAGGTCTCCCCAGAGCCTTCTCTTCTCCAGGCTGAACAACCCCAGCTCTCTCAGCCTGTCCTTGTATGGGAGGTGCTCCAGCCCTTGGATCTTCTCCGTGACCCTCCATGAAGCAGTCCACATGGAGCAGGGCAGGGGAAGCAGCCTGCAAACAGCCACAGCTTTATCTGCCCTGGATGCTTTGTCTCCTCCCTGCAGGAAAGCCGATCTCTCGGTCACTCTGGGGACCTCTCTGCAGATCAAACCCAGCGGGAACCTCCCCCTGATCACGAAGAAGAGGGGAGGGAAGCTGGTCATAGTCAACCTGCAAGCAACCAAACACGTGAGTGAGAGCCTCCTGGCTGCTCCTGTCCCTTCGTGTCACTTGTTTCAGCCCCATCACAGGTCAGTCCCGCATGCCATCCCCTCCCAGGTGGCCAGAGGGGACTTGCATAGCAAGCAAACAAGCTGAGCTTCCCTCCTTGGAGGGCTTAAACCTGCACAGAGATGGGAAGGTGAGGCTTAAAAGCAGAATGAAACCTCAGCCCAAAGCCTGACGGATCCTCTGGTGAATTACAGTCTGATTAAATACCTTAACGCACACCGTGGGACAGGGGCTCATGATCAACCCTGCTTTTGGTGTCCAAAGTCTGGAATAACCGAGGCTGAGGGGTTCTGGGATGTCATTAGGGCTCCCTTGTCCCTGTCCCACTGTGTCCTGGCCTCTCTACCCTGGCTCTGTGTCCCTGTCCCCATCTCTGTGCTGTGTCTAAAGGCACGGCTGCCTCCCCACACCCTGACAGAGCCCCGTCAGCCCGTGTCCCCCCAGGGGTGGTGCCTCAGGGACAGGAGCCCCGGAGCCCACAGGCAGCTGAGCCACCACCCAGACCCTGTCCCCACGTGTTTCCCGGGAGCGTGTTTGTCCCCTGACGCCGCGCCTGCCCTCGCTCATCCCAGGACAGACAGGCCGACCTGCGCATCCACGCCTACGTCGACGACGTTATGACGAAGCTGATGAAGCACTTGGGGCTGGAGGTGCCAGAGTGGACGGGGCCGGTGGTGGTGGAAAGCGCTGAGCTCACCAAGCCCGAACAGCTCTTCAATTTTCCCCCTGAGGCTCGCGAGCCCCTCAAGGAGGAGCCTCTGTCCCAACACAACAGCACGGCCGGGCTGTGCCCTGACCGTGGGACCACGCTGCTGGAACACCGCGACGTTCTCAAGCAGGAGTGTCCCAACCCAGGCACGGGGCCGCCGGTGGTGAAGAAGATGAAGGTGGAGCCTCTCCTCACCTGACCCGGACTCTTCCCTGTGTGTCCAGACGCTCGTCTGTGCCGCTTTTCCTACCGACTTTTTTTTTTATACCCTTAAATATTATCCCTTTTTTTATGTAAGTATTAAATACACTTGGATTGTGTCTGTCGGGGCGGCTGCACCAGCTCGGGAAGGGTGTTGGAACATAACCAGCATCCACTTCCTTCCCTGCAAGGAGACTCTGTGGGATCTGGCAGAGCTCAGCGGGGCAGAGGGATGGGAATGCTGGGCCAGGGAGCTGGGAATGGTCAGGGCAGGTGGGATGAGCCCCTGTGCTCTGCAGGCTGAGATCTGCCCGCAGAGCCACTCCCACCCGTGCTGGTGGCCCCAGAGGTGTCGCCAGGCAGTGGCAGGGAAGGGAGTGGTGCTGGCTGAATCCTGACCTGGCACAGGGCTGGGAGCTGCAGGATGGGGTCCTGGTCCCACCACCCTCCCTCTGGCCGTGCCCAGTGCTCCCAGACAGCCTCAGGCTGGGCCTGGCCACACTTCCCAGCTCCGCTGGATGTTGTTCCTTCCGGGCAGCTGGGCTCGAGCTATCCCCAGCCCAAGGATCCTTGAAACCATGTGGATCACTGCATATTTAACCTCCAGGTAGATTTTTTTCCAAAATATCTTTTATTTAAAGATGAAAATAAAGCTTAAAAAAACCCAAACAGAACAAAATCAACCCATTGCAGCACCTGCCCAGCCTGCCCAGGGCACCTCCAGCCCCCCTGAGCAATGCTGTGTCCCTTCCACAGCTCCTGCTGCACTCGGCGGGCAGGAGCAGCCCCTTCCCTCCCAGTAAGGCCAACGGGAACTAGTGGCATTTTCCCAGTTCAGATAGAAGCAAAGCCAAGTGGGTCCAGCATCCGCCTGCGGAGGCCAGGGTGGCCTGGATCCTAGAGGGGCCACGCCGAGGGCTTGTTTCAGAGTGGGATGAGGTGCTGAGCCACCCCGTGGTGTCCCCTGTGGTCCCTGGGTGCTCCTTAAAGCTCCTCAGCGGGCTCCAGCGCCGCGGGCCTGCTGTGGGCAGGATCTGTCCAAGCCAGCGATGCCAGGCGCGCGGTGCCACCCCCGGGCACGGCGTCGGCTCCGTCGCCATCGCCACGGCTCAGCCCCTCCGAGGCGAACGGCCGCGAGCCGTTACGCTGGGGGACTTTGCCCGGCTCTGGGGACAACGTGCGGCCACCGAAGGCTTCGTGCAGGGTCTCGGGGGCTTCACCCGGGCCCTCTGGCACCAGAGGCTCCGGGGGCTTCTCCTCCCTGGCCTGGGGCTGTGTGTAGGCCACGCGGGAGGCGGCCGCGTTGTGCAGGGACCTGGAGAAAACTGCGTGCAAGGGAGGGTCAGGGCCTGCTCCGGTGCCCAGGGCTCCTGGCACAGCCCTGGCACCGCCCTCACCTCGCACGGGTCTGAAGTCGCCCTCCACGTTGGCCTTGCTGGGGGCGAAGGGGCTGATGGAGGGGAAGACGATGAGCGCGAAGGAGAGCAGCAGGACCTGGGGGCAGAGGGGGCGTCACCGAGCACCGCGGCGGAGAGAGGGGCCGGGTTCTGGGACAGAGCTCCCGGAGAGGGGCTGGGGCACAGCCAGCACCGCATCCCTCCATCCCGCCCTCTGCTCCTGCCCCTGCCAGCGCGCCCCCATCCCTCCCTTTCTCCATCCCTCCCTTCCCCGCTGCTTTCCAGCATCTCTTCCCCCTTCTTCCTCCGCCCCTCCCTCCCTCCCTCCCTCCCTCCTTTTTTCCCTCCATTCCCTCCCTCCTTTTTTCCTTCCATCCCTTCCTCCCTCCATCCTTCCCTTCCTTTGTCCCTCTCTTCATCCCTCTCTTCCTCCATCCCTCTCTTCCTCCATCCCTCTCTTCCTCCATCCTTCCCTTCCTCCATCCTTCCCTTCCTCCATCCTTCCCTTTCTCCCTACTTTCCTGCATCCCTTCCCCCTTCCCCCTTCCTCCATCCCTCCCTCTCTCCCTTCCTCCATCCATCCCTTCCTCCCTTTCTCCACCCTTCTATCCATCCCTTCCTCCTTCCATCCCTCCCTTCCTTCATCCATCCCTCCCTTCCTCCCTTTTTTCCCCTCCATCCATCCCTCCCTTTTTTCCTTCCATCCCTTCCTCCCTCCCTCCAACCTTCCCTTCCTCCATCCCTCCTTCCATCCATCCAAACTTTGAGCATCCATCCCTCTGCCTTAGCCCACGTCCCCGCCTCTGTCCGTCCCTCCTTCCACCCCTCTGTCCGTCCTTCCCTCCACCGCTTCCACCCATCTCCGTGGCTCTGAGCCCCGCGTCCCTGGATGCGCGGGGGTCGGGGGCTCCACGCACCGCGATGCAGGTTCCCGTCTGCGCCGCTTTGTTGCTCGATTGCACCACGAGCGCCTGGAGCTTCTTCAGCTGCTCCAGGAGGGACCTGGGGGACCAGGAGAGCCCGTTGGCACCTCCAGGGCCCCTCCTGCACCCCAGGTCTGGCTGGGACAGGGGAGACTCCCAGCCCCAGCCCCAGCCCCGCTCTCCCCATCCCAACACCTACGAGTTCTGCTTCTCCAGGTGCAGGACTTTCCTCTGCAGCTCCTGGTTCTGGGCCGTGCACGCGGACATCCTGGGGGACAGGGAGAGGGGGTGAGGCTGGAGGGAGCTGGGGGGCTGGCAAGGAGCAGCGTGGCCACCGCTGGCCAGCCGGGTGCCCCGGGTACCGCACCGGCTCTCCAGCCCATCGATGTATTCCTTCTTCTTCTTGCGGCTCTCCTGAGCCGACTGCTTGTTTCGGATCTTCCGACGGATCTTCTTCAGCACCCGCTCCTCGTACTGGGGGGACAAAGAGGGGTCAGGGAGGCCGGGACTGGGACCCCCCCCCACGCTCCCCACCCTCCCCAGGACCCACCTTGGTGAGGGGCAGCTGCGTGGGCAGGGACACCCCCTCCTTCGCCAGCAGCTTCTTCTCGTCCTCCGTCAGCACCAGCTCCTGGAATTGGCCCTGGCTCTGCCTCAGCAGGGAGTTGGGCGCCGGCAGCTGCTGCGGAGCCACGGGAGGGTCTGGCTCTGGGTGGGGACCACGGCACGGGGAGGACGGGAGCAAGATGGGAACGTGGTGTGGGAAGCGTGGGGATGGAGAGGGGTGGGATGGTGGTCTAGAATGGGACAGGGAGGGATGGGGACTGGGATGGGGAGAGGATGAGGATCGTGGTCCAGGATGGGGGCCATGGTGTGGGAAGTGTGGGGATGGAGAGGGGAGGGGATGAGGATCATGGTCCAGGATGGGACTGTGGTGTTGGAAGTGTGGAGACAGGGAGGAATGGGGACAGGAATTGGGAGGGGATGAGGATCGTGGTCCAGGATGGGACTGTGGTGTGGGAAGTGTGAGGATGGAAGAGGATGGGGAGGGGATGAGGATGGGATTGTGGTCCAGGATGGGACCATGGTTTGTGGGGATGGAGAGAGATGGGGACAGGATTGGGGGGGGGATTGTGGGCCAGGAAAGGGCAGGGATGGGGAAGAATGGGAAAGGGTGATGGTTCAGGGAAGGGGACAGGGAGGGATGGGCCAAGGGACATGGATGGGTTGGGACTGTGCTTCAGGGTGAGGATGGGATCTGGTCCAGGAAGGACAAGGATGAGGAGGGGGGATGAGGCCACGGTCCAGGAAGAGATGAGGCTGGGGACAAGGAGGGACTCACGGCGTCAGAGCTGCCCGAGAGCAGCAGGTCCTTGACCGTGAGGGTGCAGGATGCGGGCGGGGGTACGGTGGGATGGTCCTGGCTCTCCTCCAGGATGAAGCCCGGGTGCCACATGTCTGGATGAGGGGAGAGCACAGGCTGTCACTGCTCTGCGTCCCCCTCTGTCCCCAGTGCAGGACCCTCACCCCTGCCATGGCCCCAGGGATTTGCTGCCACCACCAGTGCAGCAGCCCTGGATTCTGCCCCCTCAAACTGTCCCTCTGGTCCTGCCCCAGCCCCCCCCAAACACCCTGCCTTGCCCAGCCCATCCTGCACCCCAGTCCCCCCCAAACCTCCCTCCTCTTCCAGTCTCCCCCACCAACACCAGCCTGCTCAGTTCACCCCAGTTCCCAAGCTCTCCCCAATCCCCCATCTTAGTCCTCCAGACCTCCCAGTCCACCTCAGTTCCCAAACACTCCCCCATTCCAGTCATCCAGCTTCCAAGCTCTCCCCAGTCCCCCATCTCAGACCTCCCAGTCCACCCCAGTTCCCGAGCTCTCCCTACTCCCTTTTTCAGTCCTCCAGACCTCCCAGTTCACCACAGTTTCCAAGCTCTCCCCAAACCCCCACCCCAGTCCTCCAGACCTCCCAGTTCACCCCCAGTTCCCAAACTCTCCCTAATCCCCCTTCCAGTCATCCAGCCCTCCCGGTTCCCGAGCTCTCCCCGCTTCCCCGAGTCCTCCAGATCTCCCAGTTCTTCCCAGTCTGCCCAGTTCCCTCCAGTCCTTCCACCTCCCCTAATTTCCTCCCCATCCCCAACATCCCCAGCCTCCCATACCCCTCAGATCCCCAATGTCCCCAGTCCCCCCCAGGCTCTCCCCATGGCTCACCCAGGTAGACAGAGACATCGGGGTGCAGGACCTCGGAGCCCCCCGGGTGGGGCAGAGCCCAGCAGGGGTTGGGGTGGGGGTAGAGGGCCTCACTGGGACCCCCGTCACAGCACCTGGGGGGGCTGTCGAGCTGGTCAGAGGGGGGGTCCTCGGAGACCCCGCTGTCGCTGGTGGCCGGGGACCAACCGGGAGAGCCTGACACCGAGTCCCCGGAGCCCAGGATGGAGCCGAGGAAGTCCTCGCTGTCCTGGGTGAGCTGTGGGGACACGGGTGTTGATCACCATGGGTGCCCACTACCATGGGTGACCACCACCATGAGTGACCACCACCATGGATATCCACCACCATGGGTGACCACCACCATCAGTGACCACCACCATGGATATCCACCACCATGGGTGTCCACCACCATGGGTGTCCATCACCATGGGTGTCCACCAAAAGTGGGTGCCCACTACCATGGGTTCCCACCACCATGGTTGCCCGCCACCATGAGTGTCCACCATCATGGGTGCCCATCATCATGAGTGACCACCACCACGAGTGACCACCACGATGGGTGTCCATCACCATAGTTGCCCACCAACAGTGGGTGCTCAGTGCCATGGATTCCCACCACCATGGGTGTCTACTATCATGAGTGCCCACTATCATGGGTGCCCACCACCATGAGTGTTCACCACCATTAAAGTCCTACAATAAGTGTCCACCACCATGGATGTCCGTCACCATGAGTGCCCACCACAAGTGCCCACCACCATGGGTGTCCATCACCATGGGTGCCCACCACGAGTGCCCACCACCATGGTTGCCCACCACCACGGGTGGCCACCACCATAGTTGCCCACCAACAGTGGGTGCCCAGTGCCACGGGTTCCGACCATCATGGGTGACCACCACCACGGTTGTCCACCACCATGGGTGTCCATCACCATGAGTGCCCACCACCGTGGGGGTCTATCACCATGGGTGCCCACAAGAGCTGCCCGTGTTCCCAACTCCCAGAAAAGGCATGGGGATGAGTTCTCCCAGAACCAGGATGACGTGGGACAGACCTCGGTGGACTCACCCTGTCCTCGTGCCAGGCGCCCGGGGATGTCTCCAGCTCCACGCCGCGCAGGATCCCATCCTGGTGGTCAAAGAGGAGGTCCAGCAGGTCGAGGCTGTCGAGGCTGCCCACGCTGGAGGCCATGCCTGCAAGGTGGCATGGTCATGTCCCTCACCAACTCCCCACAACCACCTTCCAGTTGTCCCTGGCCCCAGAGACACCCTGAATCACGGGGGTGGGAAGAGGGAGCTCCTTTGGGCACGGGCACACGTGTGTGGGACCATGGGGAGCTGTATCTACACGTGTGAGCACGTGTGACCACGGGGGGCTGTGCTGGCACACACGTGTGCACCCACACAGATGGGGGGTGTGACCACGCGTGTGCCAGCACCAGCGTGTGAGCACATCTGGGCACATCTGGCAAAGCCCCACGTGCACATGTATGGGCACAGGCATGGACCTCTGCTGTGAGGACAGGCTGGGAGAGTTGGGGTTGTTCAGCCTGGAGAAGAGAAGGCTCTGGGGAGACCTTAGAGCAGCCTCCCAGGACTGAAAGGGGCTCCGGGAAAGCTGGGGAGGGGCTTTTTCCAAGACTCTGGAGTGACAGGACAAGGGGGCATGGCTTTAAATTGGAAGGGGGAAGATTTAGATTGGACTTCAGGTTGCCCGGAGCAGTGGTGGCTGCCCCATCCCTGGAGGTGTTCAAGGCCAGGTTGGATGGGGCTTTGAGCCCCCTGATCCAGTGGGAGGTGTCCCTGCCCATGGCAGGGGGTGGAACTGGATGGGCTTTGAGGTCCCTTCCAAGCCAAACCAAAGATTCATAGAATTGCTTGGTTGGAAAAGACCTTTGAGATCATCAAGTCCACCCATACCCGTCCACTGCTAACCCAGATCCCTGAGCACCTCATCTGCCCATTTGTAAACCCCTCCAGGGATGGGGACTCCACCACTTCCCTGGGCACCTCTGTCAGTGTCTGAGAACCCTTTAGGTGAAGAATTTTTTCCTGATGTCTGGTCTGAACCTGCCCTGGTGCAACTTGAGGCCATTTCCTCTCATCCCATCACCTCTCACTTGGGAACAGACACCAGCACCCACCTCACCACAGCCTCCTTTCAGGCAGTTGTAGACAGTGATGAGGTCTCCCTTCAGCCTCTTCTTCTCCAGGATAAACAACCCCAGGTCCCTCAGCTGCTCCTCGTAACATTTGTTCTATGCAGGAACTCAAGACCATGGCAAGGTCCCCCATCACCTCCTTCCAGCAGCTGAAACTCCCAAATCCTCTGTTTCTCCCCCCAAAAGCGTTGCACAGCCAGGGGCTCCCCACAGGCACCCCCTGCCCCGGGTCCCACTGTGTCCCCCAAGTGCAGGAGTGGGATGGACACCTGGACCCATGGGCTGGGTCTGCTGCCCCATCCAGCCCTGTCCCACTTGTGTGACCACTCTGGAAAACCAGGTTAATCATTTTTGGGCGGTGAGCAAAGGGGGAGGAGACCACGGCCACCAGCCAGCCCCGAGGAGGGGACACAGCCCCACTGCCACCCCAGGCACTGCTTGAGATCCTGGACTCCGAGGAAAACAACTGACCAGTAGTCCTACTGGGCAATCAGCCAACTGACAACCCCACTAACTGACCGACTGACCAACTGGTTGACCAACTGACCTGCAGGTTGACCGGCCAAATCAATGAACAAATGAAGAAACAGGCTGAATGGTCAACCCTGTTGACCAACTGACCACCCTATTGACTGACCGACTAACCAACCCCCTGACCAACTGCCTGACCAGTCAACTGTCTAATTGTTAACCAACCCACCACCCAAGCCACCACTCAACTGACCTTCCCAACCTGTCAAGCACTGACTCAAGTGTCCTTCAAGCCAGGTGTAGGGATGGTTGTCATTACCATGATGTCTGCATGGTCAACTCAGGAAAGGGGCTTTATTACACCCTGTCCTCCATCCCCAGTCCTTCCAGTGATCCCTCATGTCCTCGAGGAACCATCAGGTAGAGAACCTGGCAGCCAAGGACATACCTGTGCGAGATCCCACTCCCACGGATCCGTCCTTTCTTCTCAGCCTCTTCTATGCGCAGGGAGCGGGGCGGATGCTGAGCTCAGCCACCTCCTCCTCCTCCTCCGTGGTGCCCTGACCCGAGTGGCAAAGTTTAAATTCCAACTGCACAGAAATAACATCCCAGATTGCAAAATCTCCCGGCCCTGATTGGGGACGGCGGTGAGCGACGGGAGGGGACGTAACTCATTAGCCAGATGTTTTTGTCCTCCTCCACCGAGCGGGGCAAGAGGGGTCTGGGGTTGGTGAGCAAAGTCCAGGCACCACTGCTGCCCATGAACTTTCACCTATTTTGGGGACAATTTCCTTTTTTCCAGACAAGCCTATTGGTATTAATCACTTTTTATAGGTGTTGAGATCAACATACGGCAAAGACGTTGACTCGGACTCTACTGCTCACGGCCTCCTCCAGACCAAACCTTGGTCCCCTCTGCTCCCTGGATGCTTGGGTTCTGCTGCCCATGCACCCACTGCCTGTGCCCTCCCTGCCTCAGTTTCCCCCACTGTGGTTTGTCAACAACCCTGTTCACCCTGTGGTGAGGGTGTCAGCCTGAATGTGTCACCCACGTCACCCTCCAGACGAGCCCCTTCTTGCCAGAATCATAGAATCGTTTGGTTGGAAAAGACCTTTCAGATCATCGAGTTCAACTGCCCCTGTCCACTGCTAAACCAGATCCCTGAGCACCTCATCTGCCCATCTTTGACACCCCTCCAGGGATGGTGACCCAACCCCCTCCCTGGGCAGCCTCTGCCAGTGCCTGAGAAGTGAAGATTTTATTCCCAATATCCAATCTAAACCTCCCCTGGCACAACTTGAGGCCATTTCATCTCATCCTCTCCCTTGTTACTTGGGAGAAGAGCCCAGCACCCACCTCACCACAACCTCCTCTCAGGCAGTTGTGGACAGTGATGAGGTCTCCTCTCAGCCTCCTCTTCTCCAGGCTGAACAACCCCAGGTTCCTCAGCTCCTCCCAGAACCCCTGGGCTCCAGATCCTTCCCCAGCCTCGTCGGCCTTCTCTGGACGTGCTCCAACCCCTCAATGTCCTTCTTGGAGAGAGGGGCCCAAAACTGAAGCCAGGATTTGAGGTGTGGCCTCACCAGAATGCAAAGGGACCCCATAATCTAGAGAGTTGCAAGGAAGATCCACGCTGCACAGGACAAGAAGAGCAGTAAAATCAACACCAAAGCAAAGACAACTGCAGGAAAGAAAGGCAAGATCAATTCTCAGGTTCTTTAAGGAGAGGACAGGTAAAGTCCCAGCAAGCCTTCAAAGTAAAAAAGCCATTCCTGAGAGAAATTAGCAAACCACCCGTGCTTTGTGAGTGCTCAGGAGGGGTATTTCCTGTTCTTGTTTGGATAAGGAGAGTCTGAAAAAAAAGTTTTCCACTCATTGAAACAGGTTCAAAGGAGGCCATGGAGATGATCTGAGGGCTGGAGCACCTCTGCTGTGAGGACAGGCTGAGAGAGTTGGGGTTGTCCAGCCTGGAGAAGAGAAGGCTCCAGGGAGACCTTAGAGCAGCCTCCCAGGACTGAAAGGGGCTCCAGGAAAGCTGGGGAGGGGCTCTTGATCAGGGACTGCAGGGAGAGGATGAGGGGGAATTGTTTTCAGCTGAAAGAAGGGAGATTGAGATAAAATCTGAGGAAGAAATGTTTTTATGTGAGGGTGAGGAGGCCCTGGCCCAGGTTGCCCAGAGCAGTGGTGGGTGCCCCATGCCTGGAGGTGTTCAAGGCCAGGTTGGATGGGGCTTTGAGCCCCCTGATCCAGTGGGAGGTGTCCCTGCCCATGGCAGGGGGTGGAACTGGATGGGCTTTGAGGTCCTTTCCAGCCCAAATCATCCTATGATTCTATGACTAAGGTCATAGAAGATGGCACCATTTCAGCTACGGTCAAGGCCCCAGAGAAAACATCTCATGACTCCATTCACCATCAAAGGTTTCCCACAAGACCACAGACCTGGGGACACCCAGCGCCACTCAGGGAGGGGATGGTGACTAAAGGCAGCGTGGGGCCAGGTGTGGCACGGGGACAAGGCCGTGGCCCTGTTATCGGCCACCTGACGCCCTCTGACCGGGCTCCCATGTTTTATTGCCCTGCAGCGGAGACGGGAACACCTGGAACCGAGCAAAGGGCACCCGCGCCATGGACATCCCCGCTCTGACTGCACGGGGCCTCGAGGGACACCTTAGAGCAACCTCCCAGTCCCTGAAGGGGCTCCAGGAAAGCTGGGGAGGAACATTTTCCAAGGGGCTGGAGTGACTGGATGGGTGGGAACGGCTTCAAATTGGAAAGGGGAAGATTTAGATTGGACATTAGGAAGAAATTCTTCACAATGAGGGTGGGGAGGCCCTGCCACAGGTTCCCAGAGAAGTGGTGGCTGCCCCATCCCTGGAGGTGTTCAGGGTCAGGTGGGATAGGCCCCTGATCCAGTGGGAGGTGTCCCTGCCCACGGCAGGGGGTGGAACTCTTTGAGGTCTCTAACTCTGAGGTTTTGAGGTCTCTTCCTACCCCAAACCACTCTGTGATTCTGTGATTCCATGAGCCGGGCGGGCAGGGCGCGGGGCTGGGTGGGGCTGGGTGTTCCCTGCTAACCCCCGAGTCGCCCATTAGTGACGGGGCAATTAGTGACGGGGCACTGAGCGCTCGCTCCCTCGGCACAGAGAGATGCTCTGCAGCCCCTCCCCAGCTCCCGCCTCCACCATGGCAACCCCCGCCCTCTCCCGTCTCAGTGAAATCTCGCGAGACTTCGCAGCCCCGCCCCTCTGGTGACACCGCGCCC